>CAKMYA010000047.1:0-148129 GCA_928869825.1 Ustilago lituana
CCCCCATTTTCAGAGCTGGCTCCTGCGAAGTAATGAAGTCTGTTCAGACCTAATCCTTCGTCTGGCCTGCACAGAAAAGGGTGGCCTGTATTCATGGTGTTGGTGTTGTTCCTTCCCCCTTTCTTCCTTCTCATCATCATCTACCACTATGCCATCACCTACCATGTTGGCTCCTCCATCCAACCCCTCCTCTGTGCCACTCGAACCATTGGGCAGCTCCTATTGCTCCTTGTGCAGCCCTTTTCTGCTGGCAATCTGCCTCCCCTGCTGCTGCTTCTGCAGCCCAGGATCTCTTGACTGTCAGCACCGCTGCTCCTGCCTCTTCAGTCAACGACAGGGCTCTGCCCACAGGCAGCCCACAGGTGCTTCGACACCTCAACCCACTTCAAGGCAGCTGTTATGCCTGTCGAGGAAGTTGTGGCTGCTTCGCTGGTGGAGCTGGCCTCTCATGGTCCCCCCATTCCTGATCTCGAGCCTCTGTTCCTGGGCATGTATGCTCCCAGTGAGGAGCGCCAGGAGCACTATGAGGCTGAGCTGGCTCATTCGGATGGCGCCTCTGCATCCCTGAGGTGCCTGGTATGCCTGTGTATGCTCTGCCACCCCTCCTCCAGGCGTGATGTGGAGGGATACTCCCTCTGATGACAGGCATATGCCTCCTCCTCTGGTGCCTCTGCACTGCCCTTCCTCATTGCCACTGGTGGCCCATATTCTGAGCTGGGCCAAGATCGTAGCATGGACCCAGTACTCTGGGCTCCAGTGCTGCTGATCTTGTACACAGCTGGACAATACCCTGAGCTCTGGACCATTACTTGGGGTGATGCTGCAGATTGGTGCATCTGTAACATCATCATGTGCCATCTGACAGAGGGCTCAGCGCCCTGGCCTACCTGGTCCTGTGCCCATTGCGAGGCACTCCAAGTCCTGTGAGTATTGCCTGCCTCCATCATCCCAGTGCCATGACTGTGTACTGACCACTTGCTTTGGTTTGGAGGTGTAGGTGTTTCCCTTCAATGTACACAGACCTGTTGGGTCAGCAACATCATGTGCCTGCTTCATGTGTCCACTGCCACACCATGGGTATCACTCATTGCCATTGGGACATTGCTCACCACCCAGCGCTCATGTATCATGGCAACTTTCCTGGGTGGCAGCATGGTCATTGTGAGCACAGCAATAAGCAGGCCCACCTCTCGACATTGGAAAGTGTCAGTATGCATAAGGTACACCACGACGACTGTGTCTACCCACCCACCGACAATCATCACTGGGCTATGGCCATGGTGTGGCTCTGGCACCTCAACAATGCTGACTTTCCTGGCATCTTGCATGCCATGCACCAGTACATGGTGGCTAACAGCGCTCTCAAGAGTGAGCGCCAGCCCCATGAGTCTCGCACCTGCCCTGGTGGTCCTCCACCACCTGTGGACATGCCATTGTCCCCTCTGCCAGTCCCTGAGGGTGAGGATGGCGAACCCTTCTATGTTGACATGTAGATTCATCCTCCTCCTGTACTGTGCTCATTCCCATGAAATCCACTGCTGTTCTCCTTCCCCTTGTGTGTGCCTTGTGAGTGTCTGATGAGCTTTGGCACTGAGACTGGAGCCCTCCTGGCGACTTTTCCTCCTGTGGGTCTGACCTTTTTGAGATCGAGGATAAAGTTGCATAATCCTCAATTTCATGAGATCGACTGTAACTCGCTCTTAATGTCAATTTCATTCGAGATCGACTGTAACCTGCTTTTAACATTGATTTCACAAAACTGAGGAGATGGCCCTATTTCAGTGGGAACCTCCCCTCCTCAAAACCTCATAGTCCCAGATGAGGTCAGGGCAATTGAGGTTCTTGGCAGGTTCCCAGGTTGCCTGTTCCTCAGGATAGCCCTTCCAGAACACCTTGTACTGGAGTTGGCCATGATGGATTTGGTGGTCAGGATGCTCTCAACCTTGTACTCCAGCTTGTCGTCATGCAGCAGCGTTGTACAGGAAGCATGTGATGCCCTGCTAGTTGGCTCGCTGGCTGCTTCTCTAGCATGGAGACATGGAAGACATCATGGACTTTGAAGGTCGCTGGAAGCTGTAGGTATGCTCACCATCCAATGTGTTCCAGGATGGGGAAGGGCCCAGCAAAGCGTGTCAGAGCTTGGGACTAGGTTGTTGGGTCTTCCAGTTCTTATGGTTGAAGTAAATGAGGTCACCAACTTTGAATTCCACATCTTTGCGCTTGTGATTGTATTGCTTGACCATCCATGCTTGTGCTTGCTGAATGGCTTCTTGGAGGTACTCGATCCGGTCCTTGGCAGTCATGAGCCATTCATGCCATCCTGGGTCATGTACTCTGAGTCGCTCTGGGATCTCTGGGTGAGACTTGGGATTCCAACTGTAACATGCAAAGAATGGTGACATGCTGATGCTGCTATGTACTGTGTTGTTGTACATGAACTCAGCCATTGCCAGCAAGGTGCACCAGTTGTTTTGCTTGTAATTGCAGTACATATGGAGGTACTGTTCAACCACTTGGTTTACCTGTTCAGTCTGTCCATCAGTTTGTGGATGGTAGGCTGTGCTGAGGGAGTGGTTGACACCGAGGGCAGCAGTGAATCTCTTCCAGGCTGCTGATATGAACTGCTGTCCTCGAACAGAGACAATGTGGTCTGGTGTGCTGAAACATATGAAGACTGTGGCCTCTAAGAGTTTGGCAGTGTCCTCCGAGGTTGCCAACTTATGTGTTGGTGCTAGGATGGTGAACTTGGTAAGATGGTCAACCACAACTAGGATCAAGTTGTAGCCTTCTGAAGGCAGCAGTCCTTCGATGAAGTCCATGGAGATCAAGCCCCAAGGCCACTCTGGCATGGACAACAGTTGCAAAAGGCTGTATGGCTGATGGTGTGGGGCCTTGTATCAAGCACACACTGGGCAGCTAGCTACATAGTCTGCGATCCATGCAGTCATGCATGGCCAGTAGTAGTGCCATCATGCTAGCTCCAGCATAGTGTTGCACCTGGCATGTCCAGCCATCAGTCCATCATGGCATTGTGACATCACCATGTAGCGCAGGTGCTCAACTGAAAGGGACTGGTCTCATACCTTGGCCACACTTCTGGTGTCATTGCTGCCTTGCTTGCCAGGCAGTGTGACCTTCGGCACAACCAAATGGCCATCTTTGTACCATAAGCCATCCTTGAGCTCAAATTGGCCTTGATCATACAGCTCTACTAGTTCACGGTTGAGGGGCTGGAAGGTCCTGATGAGCTCCTTGAATCCTCCTGCTACAATATCTGCCATAGAGGGCAATGCTGGAGGTGCTTCGCAAGATCGATGATTATCATCCCTTATGGTCAAACTCAATTGAGTTCGACGATTACACATGTTTTCAGTTGAACTCATTTGAGATGATGTTTAATGGTGTTTATCATCGATTTCGTGTTGGTTCAGCAAATATCTGGGCTGGCAGCAGTTGTCAAACATTATGCTCCCATTCTTCACCAGCAGGCTGCATATCGCTTTGCCTTGTCAAGGCATCAGGCTCACCTGCTTTGTCCCCTGGCCTGTATTGTAGAACGAAGTCGAAATCGGCTAGTAGCACTGCCCATCGAGCTTGTCAACCATTGATGCATCATTGGGACTTGAAGTACTTGAGCACCTTGTGATCTGTGAGGATGACCAACTGTGTTGGCAGGCCTGCCAACATATGGCACCACTGGGCTAGACATGCCACCACTGCAAGCAGTTCCTTGTCATGGATCTCATAGTTACACTCTGCTGGGCTCATCTTGCGAGTAGAAGGCAATTGGATGCCACCAGCTTTCATGTTCTTGTTTGAGGACCCTGGCGATGGCATAGTCGCTGGCATCCATCTCCATTCACATGGGCAGGTGATAATCGAAATGTCGAAGGACTCCTGCTGATGTGAATGCTGCGATGAGACTGTGGAATGCCTTCTCTGCCTCCTCTGGCAGCTTGAACTTCCTGAAATGCTCAGTTGGCTTGACCAGCAATGTGAGTGGTCTTGCAATGTGTGCAAAGTGCGAGATGAATTGTTGATAGAAGTTGGCAAAGCCAAGGAAGCGCTGGATGTCGTGGATTGACTTGGGGACCAGCCATTCCTTAATGGTCCATACCTTCACTTCATCCATCTTGATTCCTTGTGGCATGATAACATAGCCTAGGAACTCGATGGTCATGGTGTGGAACTTGCATTTCGACAGCTTCACGAAGAGTCAGTGCTTGCGTAGTTGCTGTAACACCTCTCAAACATGGCCAACATGCTCCTTCAGGTGGTTGCTGAAGATGAGGAAGTCATCTAAATATACCACCACATAGATACTGAGGATATCATGGAAGATACCATTAACAAGCAACTGAAAGTGTGAGGGAGCATTCACCAGCCTGAATGGCATGATGAGGTACTCATAGAGCCCAAGTTGAGTACCGAAAGCTGTCTTCCATTCATCACCATCTGTGATGCATACCAAGTTATACACCACCTTGAGATCCAGCTTGCTGTATACCTTGGCCTTCCACAGTAGGAAGAGCTGCTCCTCGATGAGGGGTAATGGGGCACGATTCTTCACCATAACCTTGTTGAGGCCTCAGTAGTTGACACAAAGCCACAGGCCTCCATCCTTCTTTGGCACGAAGAGCACAGGTGAGCATGCTGGGCTCTTTGACAGATGGATGAAGCCCTTCATGATGTTCTCATCGAGGTATTTGCACAACTCTTCCAGCTCTTTGGGTCCCTGTAGGTACAGAGGCCCTTGAGGTGGTTGGGTGCCTGGCAATAACTCCATCAAGAGATCATGGTCCTTCCTCAGAGGCAACTTGTTGGCTTCAGTCTCACAGAAGACCTGGTGGAGATCCTGGTATTCCTCAGGTATCTCCTTCGCCTTTGGCTCCTCCTGAGGTTCAACCTCCATCTCGATACCTTTGTCACTGCCTGTAGGGACGAAGCCATACATGGGTACCATGGCAGGATCAACATCCAGGAGCATGCATCCTATGGGACCATTGTGGTGGGCTGCTCATATGAGCTGTTTGGTGGAGACAAACTCGTTCCCATGAGCTACAAGATTGGTTGCTGAAATCGATGTTAAGGATGCATTATCTTGGATCTTGGTTGAAATCGATGGTAACTGCCCCTTAACTTCGATTTCAAGGCTGGGCCAGAAATTGAGAGTACTGGTGTGCCAATCTACCCTGGGCCTGAGTTTCCTGAGTAGCTCATAACCTAGGATGACATTGTAGTCATTGATGTCTGTCACCTCTGCATTGAAAGGGCTGACTAGGTAACCTCCTATGCCCACGGTGACCGAGGCAGCACTGTTGATCTGTAAGGTATGACCGGTAATACCATGAATGCTTCTTTTATGTATAGGTTTTGTGGGTATTTGATGGGCTGAAATGAATGTACAAGCAATTATAGACACTCCAGCACCTGTGTCAGCCAGCATTTGAGCTGGGTGACCCATGATGGTCTTGTCAATCTCAAGTACTGGCTTCTGCAATGCTACAGAGAAACAGAAATGACAGTCTTGATATGTACAGTGTTTTGACAAGGATGGATTCAGGGCAATGCATGCCATCAGTATGCTGTCCCATGCCCATTTCCCTGGTTGGCTTCACCTTCCAGGGATTGGGCATTCTCCTCATCCTCATCAGCATAGGCAGCCAGGTTGATGTCGGCTTCCTGGTTGCCCTCCTCAGACGCCTCTTCATCATCTTCAGCATCATCCACTTGCTCATTGATGATGTAAACATGGCCACTCTGTGGAGCAGGGCCATGAGGTGCAGCTGGTGGGCCAGGTACTCTGGGCATGGCCTTGGGACAGTTGCGCTGCCAATGGCCTGGCTGGCCACATAGGCTGCACTGGTCTGGTCTGAAGGTGGTGCTGCTGATGTTGGTTACCAGCAGCTTCTGAGCCAAGTGAGGAGGCAAAGGCCTCCTAGGGATAGTATTAGGCACAGCTCTGCTATGTTGACCCCAACCACTTGTCCTGTTGCTAAATGGCGGTGCCTCCTTCCCTTTCCCCTTGTCCATAGTGGGTGCTGCTGCACTAGCAGGATGAGCTGGGGTCAAGAGGAGACAGGCATTGTTGGCATCCAAGGTGCGAATGCAGTCAATGCTCTCCATGCTGCAATACCATTCCCAGAGGTTGGAAGGGGGATCATGCTCGAACTTTTGATGCATCCTGGCAGTGAGACCTGTCTTGAAGAGACCCATGATGAGCTTAGGGTTCCCATCGAGGCCTGCATGGTTTGCTAGGTCTCGGAAACATTCAACATAGTGCATGGCCATGCCTGGTTCGTTGCTGGCTTGATGGAGGATGGAGAGCTCAGCATAGGCAGTGAACGAGTCGACCATCTGACCGAACTGATCCCTCAAACGGGCACAGAACATGTCCCAGTCATGGAACAGTTGTCCCTGAAGCTTAGGGTTGACCCAAAGCTTGGAATCCCACCATTCCTTGGTGGATCCTTCCAAACGTTCTGAAGCAATGGCCACCTGATGCTGATGGCTTGTGATACCATATTGAGCAAACCAGTTGTTGGCCTTGTTGAGGAACAGCTCAACATCCTTGGTATCCAGCTTGGGAAACAGGATCTTCATGTCTGCAGGGAGTGCCTTAGGCTCCTGGCCCTCACCTTCGAACACTGTGATGGGCTTGAGAGGCTCATGATGGTGCCTAGGGCCCATGGGGGTTGCATAAATGTCGACATTGCTGAACTCTGCAGGCCATACCTTTGCTGTTGACCTGGGCATCAGTGTTTGGGGATCCTCCACTCAGGCAAACCTGGTCTGAGCTGTCGTTGACTCACCAAGAGGTGGCACTGACCTCAATTGGCCTACTGGTGATGGTGTAGCTGGCTCCTCGCCTTGGTACAGCCACCAGTTACCTAGCAAGGCCTGCTGCCACTCTCGGTTAGCTTCAGCTTCTTGTCGCTGTTGCTCCATCATCTGTTGGAGCATGGCTACCACTGACCTGAGGTTGACAGCCCTGAGGTGCTCCTCAGCCTGATCATCTGGTGCCATAGTGAACATGGGGCACTGCTTGAACGATCCACTCTAATGTCAGTGGTCACATGCCAGACACGTGAAATCGACATTAACTCGAGGTAAATGTCGATTTCATTTGAATTCGAGGTTAATGGCCAGTAAATGTCGATTTCACTTGAGATCAACATTAACTGCCTCTTATGCTCGATGTTGGCTGACCACCATTGCCACTCCATCCAGAGGTAATGTGGCACGTTTGTGGTAGCCTAGTGTGTGTCCTACACTTGACAGGAGTGGGCTAACTGTCCTCATGTAGGTATGCAGTGCTGATGAACTGCACCACCAACATCAGGGATGATGCTTGAGGCTGTACATCACTGGTAGTCAGTGTCATCATATAGTAATGGTACTGGTGGAGGTTCCAGGACTGCAGTGTAGGTTCCACCTGCACAGGTGAGGCCTGTGGTGCCAGTGGTGGTTCTGACTGCTGTCTATATGTTCTCTGACTCGAACAGAGGCACACTGAGTAGTAGCAATGCCTAAGATTGCTACTCCATGAGACAATGAGTGTGAGTATAGAGATACTAAATGTACTGACAAGTTAATGAATGATAGAGTGGATGAGGCCCTGCCTCTCCACTTGTGCAGGGGATGTGTATATATATATGCATGTGTGTCTGCTGGCAGTGGTTGCTCCAGAGCATCCCACTGCCAGCGTCCAGCCAGTGTCAGGGCCTGCCCCTTCTGTCCTAGAGCCTCACCACTGGTCTCCAACCACTACCTCTTCGCTGGCTCCTCAGCCTCGAGCCAGTGTTGGGCTCTCCTTCCTTCCTGCAGGTCCCCCCTATCTTCGCAAGGGCCCCTGCACCTCACCTGGCTGTTACTGATTGGCCTAGGGTCATCGACAGCAACCCCCAGGTGCTGCCAACATCATCGCTGATCACCTGCAACCCCTTTGGGGTGGTGCCATCATAGTCATTGCTTGTCGTTTTTGTTCCCCAGCATTGTACAGCCCTGTAGGCAAAATCGATGATAAGGCCTGCTTAATGTCGATTTCAATTGAGATCGACTGTAAGACGTGTTTAATGTCGATCTCAATTCGAGTTCGATTTTATGTCCTGTGACAATGACCTCCTCTATGGTCTCAAGTTGCACGACCCCTTTACCACCCTTCAGCCTGTCTTGGCGATTGGTGATCTCTCCTTGCCAGACCGCCGCACCACCCTCTGTCAGGAGGCTCTCGATCACCTTGCCTCCACCCAGGCGTATATGAAGCATCATTATGACAGTCACCACCAGCCCCTGCCGACCTTCTCCATCAGCAACTGGGTGTGGCTCAACCTCAGCGATGGCTACAACATCCCTAGGGGTTCCCTCCCCCCTGACCACCATCTTGGAGTCCAGCACATAGGCCCCTACCACATTCACTGTGTTGTCAGTGATCTGGCCTATGAACTCACCTTGCCACCATCCTCCCACCTGCACCCCATCATTTCCATTCAGCATCTCGAGCCCTTCATCCCCTCCAACCACCCAGCAGTTTCACATAAGGTTACCACCATTCTTAAGGAGCATCACACGTGCCACTGCAGTCTCCAGTATCTCATGCATTTCGAGCATGCTGGTCATGACCAATGGGTGCCTGAAGCTACCCTCACCGATCCTGCCATCCTCAATGCCTGGTGCACTCAAGTTTCTGCCACCACCTAGGACAGCATGCTGGGTAGCTCTTCTATATTGTGCCTTCCTCCTTGCTGTCACTCCATCCCTTGCCACATGCATCACATACTCAACTGCATCTTGCCTTCCCCCTTGTCTCTCTCCCACTGTCCCTCAACAGGCACTCAGTTTCTGCTTGCCATGTCCCTCCTCGGTTCCTCCCTCCCCATCACCTCCTCAACCCATCCTCTCTGTCACTTGCCAGGCTCCTGCATACTCATCACCTGCCCTTCTGCCCTTCTCGGCTTCCAGTCTCATTCCCATCCCCTTCTCACCATGCTTCCTAGACTCAATCCCTTCACCACATCATACATGCTTGCCACAGCCTTCCTCGTCGAGCACCTTCTTCTGCATCTCATTTCACCACATTGCACACATATCTCGCAGCCTTCCTCGACATGCCCCATTGTCCATTCCTCCATCTGTCTCCTCGTTGGTCTCCTCTTCTCCCTTCCAAGCCCAGCACCCTACCTTCTCCACCCTCAACATCATTTTCTTCCACCTCCACCTTGCTCTTCCTTCTGCCACACACTCCGCCTCCTCTACAAACCATCCTCATGCCTTCCTGGTCATCTTTCACCTGAGCCCTCTCCACACTCTGGACTGATCTTCGCTTCGCCCCTCACCCTCTCACCACATTCAACATGTCCTCCCACAGCATAGCTGCTTCTTAAGGGGGGGCAGTGTCACACATGCCCATACACGTGACCATTAGTCAGCACTCGTAACGCTGCCCTACTCGCTGGCAGCTCAAAGTTTTGTTCCCTCGTCGCTAGCTCCGCTATCTCCTCGCTCCTCCTGTATATATATACAGGTCTCACCCCGTTTTCCCCCTTCTCATGAATACCATCTACTTTCCGTCATACTTCGCATACCTAGCGTGCGAGTCTGACAGTGTGGACCTACTCATCTGATCTCATATAAAGCATTGAGCACACGTTCCGAGCGGTGCGCCAATCCACCATCCGCCATCCGCCATCCACTATCCATCATCCACCATCGCCACCATCGCTCACCCACCTACTCACCTTGCTCGCCACCACGTGCTGCCTTGGATCGACGCCTGCTGCTTCGCTTACCTGCCCATCGTTCGATCTCAACCGAGGGCTGCAAGTTGGTGCTGCCTGTCCGATTGGCATTCCCAGATCGTGGTGGAAAAGGATGGATCTCGGTCAAGGCGCCGACCTGCAAGCCGCTGTTGATCGCGATGTCATCCAACTCATCGCGCAAGCCAGCAGCGAATCGGACCAATTGTCTCGTTACCATCCGATCATCGCCAACGCCTATCGATTCTTGATCGAGACGCTCCATCGCGGGCTTGATCAGCTGCCTCCGCTTGCCGTCCTTGCTCAGGCAGTCCAGAATCTTGATCGGCATGCAGCGTTGGCTCCTCGACCCTCGACGCCCGCTCGGCCCGCCTCAACGCATCATCCTGCGGCCGATGACTCACCCCGAGCCAAAAAAGCCAGAGTAGATGCGCACAACTTGCGCGCAAAGGTCGGCGAGGATTGGACAATCCTCTCCGTGGCCTGCAACGACATCCGCTATCACATGAAGGGCGGCAACGAGAAATTGATCGGCGAAAGCATCTATACTTTTTTTAGCAAGCTGGACCGGTACAAGTCTAGCTTTATTCCCTACTTCAAGAACTTGCAGTCCTTTGATCGTCAGGACCAATCGCATCTGCAAGCCTGCGAAGCAGCTGTCCGCAACGCAATGACCAGTGTCTTGCGCAAGGACCCGCCCTTGAAAAGTGACGAAGCGCTGCATTACCTTCTGGCCTCTCTCCCGCGTCCGGCTGCATCTCAAATGCAACAGTTGGATCCCTTTGAGGAGCCCCTCCGCCAGCGTCTAGCCGAAGGCTTCAGCCACCGTTATCAAGGTGATGCGCATCGCCGTCTGCTTTCCTTTGCAATGGGAGTCAATCTCTCTCTGTTCAGAAACAAGCCAGAGGGCCAAAAGCCCTACTACAAAGGCACCACCATCGTTCAATCCAGTGGTACGGGCAAGACCCGGATGGTGCTCGAACTCGGTCGCATCGCCCCTCTCCTCTTTGTGTGTATTCGACCTGCGGCCGGCAGCGCACGCATCGGCTACCCGCTGGGCGATAAGCACATTGTGGACCTCACCTTGACCGAAATGGCGACATTCAGGTTGACTGACAACGAGAAGGCTGCCGTTCTGCTTGCCGCTTGGTTCGACACGCTGGCATCAACCCTGGAGAGAGAAGCCAGCCAGATGGCAAAGTTTGAAGCACTGGTCGAGCTCAACAACTTTGGCACCCGCGAGCATCAGGATCGGCGCGACACGTTTTTCGAGGGCGTTGCCAGGGAGGCACGCACTTTGGCCCACCTCGGCCCTGTCGGTGGAGAGTACAACGAGATCTTCAGACATTACCTTGATGCACCGGTGCGCCGCCTGAGCAAGCAGATCAGGCTGGTACAAGAGCATCTCGAGCTCCGGGGCGTAGGAGCAGCGCGTGACACGCCGGTCTTTGTGGCGATCGACGAATGCGTCACGTTTCCACCCGGCTTGCTCGACAGCATCTGTCGTGCCTGGGCTTACATCGGAGAGCTGGAAGACAGGCAACGCCAACCGCCCCGGGAGAGGGAACAACTGGGCAAAAGCGAACCTGAGGATGATGGCAAAAGCGGACGAGAGGATGATCTGGTCTGCTTTTGGCTTCTGCTGTTGAGCACCAATAGCAGCGCCACCACCCTCGTCCGGCCTCAGTCGGAATACAGTTCACTTAGGCATCAGAATGCTGTGCCTTTGCCTACCTTTGTTGGCGTCGGCTTCGACGTGCTTCGGGTGGAGCTGGAACCGCTTAAGATGGCCCTGAACGTCGCTGATCAGACACACATCCAAAAATATGGCCGACCGTTGTGGATCTCGTTGGTCGAAGGCAACTTCTGGCCCACGGCCATGACCAAGCTGATGGGCACGGGCACTTTTGTTCGTGCTAAGCCCACGATCTGCTTCAACGTCCTCGCCTCGCGTCTTGCCCTGCGATACGTTCCCACCCGAGGCGCCGACAACAGTCTGTTTGGGGAACAGGCCACGTTTGCACGCAACGCGGTCGATCGACACATGCGCATCCTCGACAGCGTGGATAGCGATGCCGTTCTCCACATCAGCTCGCCTTCGGAGCCTGTGCTTGCCATCGCCGCGTCGCTTGCCATGATGCCCACGCCCACACAGAATCTCGCCGATACCCCCGTTCCGCTTCAGAAGGCCGCCAACCGCTATGGCTCGATACTGGAGACCGTCAAGAGCATGTGTCTTGCCTCTGCGGATATCGACATTCTCAAGGGCGTCCGTGGCGAGCTGATGGCGCGCCTTTTGTTCATGACCGCCTGGGATGCGGCCAAAGTCAAAGAGCCTGGCTTTCAAACAAGCGAAAACTTGGCTTGGAAGGCTCGGTTGCTTTTGCAGCCCGTTGCGTTGGAGTCAATCTTGGACGAGCTGGTCCAGCTAGACCAAGCAAGCTTCAACACGGTGCACAGCCAGATCGAACGCGTCTGCTCTCGCGTCCGAGATGGATCTCCTGCCGATGCCGACGTGCACGCCTGGACGCATTTTACACACTTTGACATCCTCGAGGTCAAGGTGCAACAGGTCTCGCCCGAATATCTGTGGTACTGTTGGAAGCGGGGTGTGGCGATCCAGATGGCGCATCCTCAGCATGGCGTCGATGGCATCATCCCCGTCTTTGTCGGCGACATCCGTCAACGTTTTGACGAGGGTGCGGGATGGGAAACGGCCACTGGGCTCAGTGACCGCCACGCCAGCGAGGCGCAGGCTGCTCGTCAGATGACGTACATAGCCTGGGAAGCCAAAAATCGTCGGATCACTTCTCCTGGCAAGGCGGATGAAGCTGCCAAGAGAGCTGCACACGCTGGACCGAGGCTCAGGTACGAGCAAGGAGCCGAAGCAGCGCTGACTGACCGCGGCATCCTGACGGTGCTTGCCGACATGGGTGCAAGAGATCAACCAGCCAGGGTGAAAAGGATTGACGAGACCGAGTCGGTGCAGTTGTGGTTACGAGGCATCGGCGGACCGACCAACTACCCGTGTCTCGATACGCTCGGGATCCGCAACGTCGTTGTTGACTTCCTCAGCACTGTGGCCAACCGTGTGGACTACGAGGTCTACAATCGGATCCCTGACCCCATGGACTTGAACTCGGCCACAAACGCCAGCAACGACGACCAAGAAGTTTTGTCAGCTACGATTCAGCCACACGAGGAACACGGACAAGGCTCATCGCCAGACGAACCGATGGAGATTTGACTGGCTGAGCAAGCACACGTGGGTTTATTCCGCATGCGCTATCTACACCAGTTGAGTTTGGTGGGTGAGCCGACATAGTCTTCGTTCCAAAAGTCTCAAAGTCCCATTCCCAAGATCTCAAGACCCATTCTCAAGTGTCGGTTCCCAAAATTGTGACTTTCATATGTAACATAATTCATGTAGTATGGAAATGTCTGTAGTACAGGAACGATTTTCCAAGTTTGAAATTCTGATGGTAGTACTTTTCGTGATGGCAAGCAAGCTTGTTCTACATTTGTGACCAGCAATGAAACTGAGATTACGGTACCATGAGAAGCAACAATACATGAAGACTGTGTTTGAGATTACAGACAGTGACAAGAACTGCTAGCTTGAGGGACTGTGTCATAGTAAGTGGATTTGGTGGGGTCATCATCCTCAATCGTGCTGAGGGGCTCATTATCATCAAGGAGGTCCCAGAAGAGGTTCTGTGGTGGAGTGTGAGGAGCAAATGACACCGAAAGCTCTTCATCACCATCATTAGAGTTGTCATCATCATTTGCTGCAGCAAGCTGCTCCCCCCTTCAGCAGCTCCTCTCCTACAGCTGCTGGATCTCTGGCTCCTTTGCCACCAACTCATGTTCAGCATGCTCACAAGTGATCATGTGCTCCTTGCTGAGGTACATTCAATCACCTGTGGTAACTTGAGGAACCTTCCTCCTTGCTACAAGCTTGTTATGTTCCTCCTGAGCTTGTAATACCACATTTTTGGCCTGCAGTGCCAAGTTCTCAGTGTGTGGTGTCTGGAATGCTTCCAGAAGCTCTCATTTGAGGCCACATGCCTCTCTTGGCATCTCAGTGTTCCTGAAGTCATTGAGCATGTTGTTGATTCATGTGCCTGACTGCAGAATGGCTTCAGATTCTGGTGCTGCCAGCTGTGGAGCCCCAGATTGGCAACCTGCAGGAACTGACCCTGCAAGGTGGTCCAGAACCTTGTCAGGACTTGGACTGGTGGTCATTCCAGAGATCTGAAAGGCCTTCTTTGCTGCTGCAGGGGTTAGCACCTTGGCACATGCCTGGGTGTACAAGGTTCCAAACTGTGCCTTGTCGATCCCTGCAGAAGCCATGTGGGGTGCCAAGTTGGTCACCAAATCCCAGTATGCTGCAGTCAACAGTCTGAAAATAGAGACATCCAATAGTTGCATTATGTGTGTGCAGTGGGCAGGAAGGCACAGTGGAATGATGTGCCTCTGCCACAGAGCATCAATAAATGCCAGGCTTGTGTGGATCTTGTGACCATTGATGATGAGCAAGTGGTATGCTGATTGTGATGATGGCCTTGTGATCACATTGAAGATGTTTTTGACCCAGAGCTTGGTAAGTTTGATGTCATTGTATGCAGTTGCACCCTTCAAGAAGTGCCATGTGGGTGGAATATCCACCATTTGCTGTGGCTCCCCACAGTATGTACCTTACCCTGCATGATGATCAGCAGCAGCAGTACCTGCCCTGCACTTCCAAAACATTCAATTACCATTGCACTCTCTTGGTTACCCAGCTGTGCTTTGAACTGGCTTGCTGCATTGTCCTCAGGAACAAGGACACACTGGCTAGCTGCCTGTCCAAACATGAAACTGGTCTTGTCCATGTTGAAGATGCAGTCAGACAAGATCTGGTACTCATGCAGCACATCCTGAAGCCATTCAAACCATTGTTTGATTCCTTGAGGGTCAGTAGAACATACATGCTCATTCTCCAAACACTGAGACCAGCATGAGTGGAGAGAGAGATGCTGAAGCAGGAAGCCCTGCATCCAGGAATGGCCAAGTTTGTCTGTGCCTGTGCTGCCAGTATTGCCACATGACAGTGTTTGTGCATACCTGCATACATCTGCAGGATTGAGAGGAAAGCTGCCAGCAGCACAGTGACAGATGTGCTCCACCAGGGCAGTCTCAGCCACTGGCAAAAGAGCTTGTTGGTCAATCTGGGCCTCTTTGTTGGGAAGCTTCCCTTTTGAGCACCCATACAACATTGATTTTGCAATTCCATGAGCTGTGGCTGCAGCACTGATGCTGGCATGCTGCCCAGCATTGAGTTCAGCCAATGCAAGCTGGACTCAAGCCTCATGCTGGTCTTGAGCTAGCACAGACTGTGTACAACTATGCTTTGAGTGCTTTGAGGAGGTGTTCCTCAGCATTGTCACACAAAATCACATGAAAATGGTGTTGAAATGGTGTTTGAATTATGGTGAATGAAGGTTACAACACCAACTGTGGTGGGGAATGTGGGGTTGGTGGGGACAGTTGATGGTGACCACAGGGTTGTCAAGGTGTTCATGCAAGGCACAGACATCAGAGATGTGCATTTTCTAACTTTAAATTTTGTTTCCATACTACAGACATGCACATACTACATGAATTATGTTATAGGGGGTATCAGCGAAACTGAGTTTCTAAAAACCTGAGTTTCTGCCTGGTTGAGTTTCTCAAAATTTTCTCAAAATGCCTCTTCTGCTTATGTACAGTACGTGTCATTCAGTTTTTAAAAAATGAAAATCGCTTTTTTTGTGACACATATATCTGTCAACATACATCAACATTGAAAGAAACTTCACAACACAACCTTTGCTATGCTCTTGGGGATGCTTTCTGTGGATGCTGGGGTGCATGTACTACAAATCAGTACTTTGTTTGGCCACCTTTGGCCTGAATTACAGCCTCCATCCTCCTAGGCATGCTCTCCAGGAGCTTTGACAGGTAATCCTCCTCTATAGTGTTCCATGCTTCAAGGAGAGCCTGGAAGATTGCATCTTTGACTGTTTCTGGTCCTCCTGATAGCAGGTAAAGGTGTGGGGAGCTTTGATGGAGCTTGTGCTTGAGGTAAGCCCAGAGATTCTCAATGGGATTGAGGTCTGGTGACTGAGGTGGCCATGACATGGTCTGAATGTCATATAATGCAAACCCCTGCTTACTGTAGGTGCTCTTGTGGATTGCAGCATTGTCCTGCATCCAGACAGTATCCTCTGGCTGTCCCTTGAACCAACAAAAGACCTCCTGCTCCATGATATCCATGAATACCTTGCTGTCAATCCTCCCAGCTGGCATCCTGACCAGGGGACCTTTTGCAAGCCCATGAAGCTACCCCAAACCATCACTTTGACTGTCCCTGACCTGGTGGTAAGCTGAATGCATGCCTGATGATACTTTTCCTGTGGTCTCCTAAGCAAATGCCTGTGCCTTCTGTCCTGTTTCTCCACTGCAGATTCATCTGTCCAAAGCACCTTCTTCCAATCCTCCAGTGTCCAGTTCCTGTGCTCCATAGCAAACTGCAGTCTCTTGGCTTTGTTAGCAGGGGAGAGCAGGGGAGCTCTGGTGGCTTTGTAACAGTTGATCCCAGCCTTCCTGAGCTGTCTCCCCACTGTGCTAGTTGACATACCCCCATTTTGCTTGCCTATCTCCCTGAGTGGTGTCCTCCTGTTCTGTGCATCCTTCTGAGTGCTCCTGACCATGTTCCTGATAGCTTGAGGGCTGTACTTTGGGTTCCCATGAGTGTGGTAGGCATTCTCCTTGCTGCCAGAGGCATCATAGTGCTTGAAAAACTGATATATAGTGTGATAGTTGAGGTCCAGATGCCTTGCAATCTTTGGGAGCTTCCATCCAGCTGTTCTGAATGATAAGCATGCAGTTTTCTGAGCATCAGTGAGTAGCTTGTGTCCAGGGGTTTCTGATGGCATCCTGCAAGGTGATGTTTGAGCAAGATTTGATGACTCTATGGTGATTCTTGTGGATGATGGTGGTGAAGAAGCATGATTCAATTTTGCACTATCTGACATTTTTTAAAAACTGAATGACACTTACTGTATACCCTGCCAAAATGGAAGAAACCTGAGTTTTTTCAGAAACATGCCTCCAGAGGCAGTATTCTGGAAACACAGTTCTAAAAAGCTCATTTTGAGTGTCAGATTCTCAGACTTGCACACTGTATGGGTGGTATGATGGTAAAGGATATATTGAAAAAGGGTTACAGAGTGAGGGTTGTATATGCAACTGACACTGCTAAGGAAGGCAGCTACACTGCAGGAAGAGACAATGAGAGGAATGTGAAGTAACTGGGGAACATGCAAAGAATGAGAGCTTGCTAGGCACAGTGGAAACAGCAGAAGGGGAAGGTAATGCATCATGAGCCCACTGGGAGGCTGAGGAGGGCAAGAATGCTGTCGAGGGGGACTCCAGGTTGATGGAGGAGAGCAGAAACATCATCCAGGGTGACCACTGTGTCAGCAGTCATGCACCAGACATGTGAAATCGAGGTTAACTCAAGGTAAACATCGATTTCATTTGAGTTCAAGGTTAGCAGCCAGTAAACATTGATTTCACTTGAGATCGATGTTAACTGCACCTTACACTCGATGTCAACTGACCACTGTTGCCACTCTGTTCAGAGGTAATGCAGCACATTCATGGTAGCCTGTTGTGTGCCCTACACTAGACAGGAGTGGGCTAACTGTCCCAGTGTAGGTATATGATGCTGTCTAGCTGCATCATCATTGTTGAGGATGGTGTAGAGACTTGTACAGTGCTGCTGGTCAGCATTGTCATATGGTAATGATACTGGTGTAGGTTCCAGGATTGCAGTGTAGGTTCCACCTGCACAGGTGAGGCCTGTGGTGCCAGTGGTGGTTCTGACTGATGTCTATATGTACTCTGACTCGAATGGAGGCACACTGAGTGATAGCAATGTCTGAGATTGCTATCTTATGAGACAAAGAGAGTAAAGATACTAAACATACTGACAGGTAAAGGAATGATAGAGTGGATGAGGCCCTGCCTCTCCACTCGCACAAGGAATGCATATATATATATGTATGTATGTATGTATGTATGTATGTATGTATGTATGTATGCTGGTGGCAGTTGCTCCAGAGCATCCCACCACCAGTGTCAGGCCAGTGTCAGGGCCTGCCCTACTGTCCTTGAGACTCGTTACTGGGATCCTACAAGTACCTCTTAGCTAGCTCCACAGCCTTGAGCCAGTGTTGAGCTCTTCTTCCCTTCCTGCAGGCCCCCCTATCCACTTGGGGCCCCTGTGCCTTACCTAACCCTTACTGGTTGACCCAGCACCCTGGATCCAAGGCCTCCAGCCAGCTCCGACACTGTCATTGATCACTCCTGACCCATTTGAGGTGCTGTGGTTGCCATCATCACTTGTCACAGCTGTCCCCCAGCATTGGGTGGCCCTGTCAATGAAATTGATGATAAGACTCATTTACCATTGATCTCATTTGAAATCGACCATAAGATGCATCTAACATCGATCTCAAATCAGGTTCAACTTTATGTCCTGTGACACACTGGCTCAGCGTTGTGGATGAGCATGATGAAACAGAAGCCCAAGGGGCCATGGGTGACAGAGAGCACCAGAGGGTGAGAGGTGAAGGTGACATGGATGGAGGACTCACCCCAGAGAGTCGCAAAGAGGGGTTGTGCAAGTTGGAGAAGGTAAGACATTGTGCAAGCCAGGCACCAGTTGGAGAAAAGGAGCTGCAGCGATGGTGGTTTGTTGAGAGTTGTGATGGTGTTGAAGGATGAGAGTCCAAAGGTGCAAAGGTGCAGTGAGGGTTGAAGCATGAAGATGCTGAGGTGTGAAGGTGCAGAAGAGGGTTGCAGCATGAAGATGCTGAGGTGTGAAGGTGCAGAAGAGGGTTGCAGCATGAAGATGCTGAGGTCCAAAGGTGCAGTGATGAGGGCTGCAGTGGTACATGGCTATGTGCAGAAGAGGGTTGAGGCATGAAGATGCTGAGGTGTGAAGGGTTGAGGTGCGAAGGTGCAGTGATGCAACAGCAAAATGTGGAGCAAACAGAATGCAGAGGTTTACAAAGGTGGGACTGAGGTGGTGCAGATCAGAGCACAGGTGATTAGGCACTATGAAGAAGGGTGCAGGATGCAGCTCCATTGTGTAAGGATTGAGTGAGTCAATGACAAGGATGAGAGGTGGGCCTGGGGATGCCAGCAGTGTGTGGAGCAGGGCCAGGGATGGCAGTCGACAAGGATAAGAGAGCCTGATGTGAGGAGGGATAGATGATGAGGTGACAGCATCGAGGAGGGTGGAACAGAGAAGAGGCTTGGGAGGCAACAAGGAGGAGCATGCCAGCTGGTGGCAGGAGAGAATGAGGAGATGCCCAACCATCCACCCAATCATTGCAGAGACTGTGAAATTCCATCTTGTAATGCTCATTGAGCAAGCACCAGAACTGGGATGTTGAACCAGAGTTGTGGTCACTGATGAGCTTCTGCAACCACCCAGCATGGGGCAGAAGGTGCTCAGTGAAGCAAGCTGGTGGGGTGCAAGGTATGCATTGTGGAAGTGTTTGATGCAGCCCAAGGCCCAGACTGCAGCTGCAGCTTCCAGCTCGGTTGGCCAATATGAACATTCTGTGGGCTGGAGTGCCTGCAAGTCAAACCAAATGGCCACCTCCACCAATTCAGTGGGGGAAGATGGGGTAGCAGATGCATTTTGGTGCAATGCGAGTGCAAAGCCATGCTGCTGGGAAGCGTCGACATACAGCAAGAAGGGGTGTGAGTAATCTGCAAAGTGCAGTGTGCAATCCTGCAGGATGTCCTTCAATTTGTGAAGAGCCTGCTGCACTGCTGGATCAGTGGGCTCAACTGTAGACAAAAGCACTTCTTGCAAGCTTGGCTGCCCATTGGGGCCCTGTGAAGAAGTTGAGCCTTGAGGTACTGAAGGTGGTGGTGAGAGGAAAAGCAGGAGATGTAGTTTTTGTGATATGAAAAGCTACTGCACACTTGTGCTGATTGTTAGTCATGTGTGCCCATGTGATGAACAAATTTTACTCCACTTCATTGCTGCACTTTGCATTGTGACTTCTGCACACCACATCCTTCTCTCTTTCTTTCCACCATCTCTTTCACATTCTTTCACCATGTCCTCTCTCAACATGATCTCCATCACTGGCGATGATGAAGATGCTGCAAGCCAGCTATCTTCCCAACAAACTGCATTGATGCCAAGTCAAACCCAGGATGGAAGCTCACAGGCCATGTGCATGCAGTCTACTTCAACCTCCTGCCTCCCCCTCACATGCTCTTACTCCTCTGCACCATCAACTACACCATCTGGAGGCAAGAAGAACTTCGTTTGGTCCACCTCAAATGTAATGCATCTCATCTCCACCATCTACAACAACAAGGCATACCAGTGAGCTCTGTTGCCTTCTCACAAGAATGCACAGAATGAGCCAGGTAACAAGCTTCACAAGGAGCCAATCTTCCATGAAATCTTCAGGGCCATCTTTCCTGGCACTGTCATTGAAACAAATCACATCAAGGCTAAGCTCCAGTGGCTACTTATGACCTACATGAAGGAGAAGAAGAAGCTCTTGTACTTGGGAGCAGGATCTCTTTTGAGGGACATGGCTTCCTCTGATCCAGTAAGTTCATTGTTTACCTCTTCTTGTCTTGCTTGGGTTAATTTACTGGCATTACTCTTCACTCATCACTGCACAGGCCTTCGTCTCTCACACAGCCCTTGCCAACCAACTTCCATGGTTTGAGAAGATGCATGAGATGATGAATGGACATTACATTGCCAGCCCTGCTGGTCTCATCACAATGCCAAGCCTTGACAGCACCAGCAATGATGATGGGCATGCTCCCATAGATGAAAGTGCCCCCATGGATGAAAGCACTGACAATGAGCATGACCACAGTCCACATGGCCAAGGTCTCCCTCCCATCTTTGATCTCACCAACAATGTGGCTAGTACCAGCTCTGGCACTGTGGACAACTGTCTTTCAGCACCCCAACCCCTTCCCCACTACAGCTTTGCTCAGCACTCTCCCCTGGCTCATCTGATGTCTTTGGTTCCAGCATCTCTCACTCACCAACACAGACTTCTCCTGGCTCAAAGTGCAAGTGCAGTGCCATTGATCAGAAGTGTGACTCGCTGGCTGAGGCATTTTATTGATCATCAGTGGAGAGCTTGCACATCCACCTCCAGCTGGAGCAAGAGTGCACCAAGCATGAAGGCATCATGGAGGTGGAGTGCACCAAGCGCAAGGAGATGCATCTCCAGCACAAAAGGGAGGAGAAGGCATGAGAGGAATGAGTTCATGCTGAGGAGTGCAACATGATGCTTGAGATGGTCTGCATGCTTGCAACTCAGGGCTTTGCTAGGCCTGTCAACAACAGCAGTGTACCTTCGATGTCACAACACCCTGGTGGCAGCAACAGCAACAGCAACACCACCAACAACCTGCCCTTTTAGATGCCACTGCATGCTTGGTCTATTTTGCATTTTCTTCTGCACTTTGTCATTGCATGTCCCTCACCCTCAACATACCCTGTATCACTCCCTGTAGCATTGATAGCCTCATCACTCTTCACTGTTCTCAATGTAATGTTACTGTTTTTGGACCTTAAATGTACAAATGGATGAGAAAGCTAGCATCAACAACATAGAAAATGAGTGCACTGCAACAAAGGGACCGGGTGCATTGTGCAGCAACCACCCACTTTTTAGGACCTTTTTCATATCAACCTCTTTCATCAGTACCACCACCACTGTCAGTACCACCACCACCATAAGTACCACCACCATCATCAGTACCACCATCATCGTCAGTACCACTTTCACCCTTCTTCCCCTTGCTTCCTTACCTTGTTCATCAGCATCATGGTCCACTTCAGTGACAAGCAGATCATACTCAATGACATTGTTCAGATGTTGGAACTATCCATGCAACAGGAGACTGAACTTTACACAGACAACATACAGAGCAATGATGATGATGACCCTATGCCTTTGACTCAACAACTTGTCCAACTCTATGTCTTTGTCAGTGAACACCAATATGCACTTGGGTGCACCACCACTTCCCCCCACTCAGAAAAACTCATGCATCTTCTCAATCGCTTCAGAACAATGAATCCCAACATGTTCCATGGACTGGTTAGGATGAGGTTGGATGCTTTTGACAACCTCATGATACAACTCCAACAGACAAAGGCCTTTGACTCAGGCCACTTCTCTCTCAACAAAGTGAAGGACATGGTTTCGGTTGCACTCTATAGACTAGGTTGTGCTGGCAATGGAGGGGGTGAACATGATGCTTCATTACAATGCAGCTGCAGTGTTGGTAGCATGGCAGCTTGGATGGATTGAACTGTCACCAGTCTTCTGGAGCTAAACAAAGAAGTAATGCAGTTCGCTACTGAAGAAGAGAGGCAGGCCTCTTCAGCTTGGGTTTGGAGGACAACTGGAGTTGAAGAGTGGGGCAGGGGTTGGATGGTAGTTGACAGTACTCATGTCCCTCTTGCATGGAAGCCTGCAATGATGAGCAAGGAGCATTTCAATTATAAAGGGTTCTACAGTATCAACATTGCCTTGGTTATCCTTCCACATTCCCTGTGCATCATTGAGACAGTCATTGGCAACCCCAGTAGCATCCAAGACTCCAAAGTCTGGATATCTGGCAGCAACATCCTCAAGAAACCTCATCTATACTTGGATGAGGGTGAGTTCATCTGGGTTGATGGTGGGTATGGTCACTCAGCCTTCACTGTTGGACCCTTCTCAAACCATGCAGCTGAAAAGAGCAGAGATCTCAAGCACTTCAACAACACCCTCTCATGAGTCCAAGTCTGAGTCAAGCATGCCATCGCATACCTCAAGAATCGCTTCCAGTGCCTTACAGGCTATCATGGCAACATTTACCATGTCCAGGATCAACACACCACCAACAAGACCATTCAAGCTTGCATCATTGTGCACACCTTTGCAAGTTGGTATGATGGTGCAGATGACCTTGCAGACCTGTTACTACCATCATTCTTGGAGGATGAGGTTCACAAGGTTGTCCAATCTCTTCATCTGGATGCTGTTCAAGCACAGGACCTTAGGAGAACATGACAGGCAAACCAGGAGCAGTATGATCACAAGTATGCAGCTGCCATGCAGGGGATGTTGCAGGGCTCTATCTCAAGACATCAAAGTTCACTTGCACATGATCTTCATGAGGAGATGTTTCAAGCGCTTTTCAGAGCCACTAATCAGCAGGAGGAGGATACCAATGCACAGTCTAGGTGGTACAAGCAGACAGTTGCAGAGTATAGCAGGATGAATCTGAATGCTATTGCAACAAGGCTTGGATGACTCTCAGGTGTAGCATCTTCAGCATCCCAACCAGATCTTTCTTTGATGTCATCCTAATCTCCTTCTCCATTGTCATGACCTCAACACACACCTCTTCTCTGATCAAGCACATTATCATCTGATGATTCACACTTGTGATTGCTGCAGTGAGTGTGCCTATGGTCTGAGAAGCATATTGACATTGAGATTGAGTGAGTATACTCAGAGATGTATGAAGACACCAGGTGATCCTGTTGTTAGGCCACTTGTTTCCACATGCTTTAAGTGAGTCAAGTTTCCTGAAACTTGAGTTTATGCAGGGGTGTTCAAAAAAATTTTAGGAAACTCAGATTTCAAAAAACTTGCATTTTTAGAAACTCAGTAGGGGGTTTCATGGATTTTAATGGAAGGTGTAATGTCAAAAGGGCTTCTTATTGAGCAGTGGTGTGTGATCGTGAGTCATGCACACCCACCAGTTGATGTACAACACCAGTCAGTTGACTGTGAGATCAACCATGTATGATGCCTGAGTTGCGATCTTGAGCAATGCATCATAAATCCTAAGATATTCAACTGAGAGTCTGAGTTATGATACCACAAGACCAATCAGTTGTTTATCAACACCAGCAATTGAATGCACAGAGGCTGGAAGCAAGAGGAAGAGTCACTGCAAATACATGAACCAGTCAGTTGGTATGGCCAAGCAATGGTGAGTGTTTTGTATACATGAGTGAGATGAAGATTTGATGATATTTCAGTGGTGGGTATGATTGGTATGTACATTATATATGCTTTGAGGAGGAATGGAGACTCGGTGCAATGGTTAGTGTATCTATCATCAAATGTTTGTGTCCCTTCATTGGGGAGTGATGTTGCCTGAGGCATGTCTCCATTCAACCAATCATACTTCCACCATGTGGTGTGTCACATCAGAGTGTGTGTGTCACAGGAGGAGTTTCATCTTGGTGTTGAACCAGATGTTCCCATTGGGTGAATCAAGTGATCCTTTGGTTGGATCCAGACCAATGGGTTGATCATGTATACTCAGCATTGGTGGCATTAATTCAATCCTTGCATCAGTTGCAAGGGCATGCAAGGAGTTGTGTGAGTGGGAAAATTGGGTGCCATGCATCTGGCATGTGGACTTAAAGGTGTATATCCTCTGACAATTGTGAGGATTCAGCAGTTGGTGTGACAGCCAACCAAAGGAGTGCATAAATGGCTGGTTGGTTCAAGGACCAACTGGTTGGTGTGTGCTTCTATGGTGAAGCATCTGAGTGCAAGATGAACTGTCAGAGTACCACATACTCCAACAGATTTTTGGGTTTTTGAAGATGCAGGTTTTTGAAAACCAGGGCTTTTGTTGTTTTGACACCCCAATTTTCAGTCCTGCACAAAACTCAAATTTTGTGCATTCAATTCTGTGTTCTGAACAGCTGAATCAGCCAAAAGAGTGAACCAGCTGAAAGTGCATTCATTTCCATGTTCTGAAGAACTGAACCAGCCAAAAGAGCAAATTTCAGGTCTTGAAAAGTGGAGGCAGCACATGCACAGTGTGCATGTGACTTAAAAGTGCAAAAACCCAGCAAAAATCCAAAATGCAGAAACTTGATGGTCAATCTATGGTCACAGTGACCATGGTTTTGAAAACTCAGAGTTTTGACCATTTGGCAGAGCTTACATAAGATTTTTGAGTTTTCAAAAATCCAAAATTTCCCAAAACTCATGTGTAAAAATTTCCCCAGACAAATGAAACCCCCTAGTTTTGCTGATACCCCCTTATGTTCTCTGTCCTGAGTAAACATATGGAGGACAGTTGAGTGCAAGTCTGTGCAGCCAACCTGTATAATTGCACAATAGGGAAGTTTTGGTGTGTTGTTGTCACTATGATGCACAATGCAACCAAGATGCATGTGGTGTGGTCGAGATGGTGGTTGTTTGGAGAGTGGTTGACACCACCAATTGTCTCTTGTGGACCTGACTGAGCTTTGTTACAGTGTTTTGGAATTCACATGATGCATTTGAATGCTGAATAATCATTTCTGCTGGCAATCAGGTGTGGAAAGAGCTAATTACTCGGAGCTGAACAAAATCCTCAGACAACCTCTCATGGCGTCGTCCTCCTTGATTTAGTATGGGAGGAGGATGGGGACGACGCCTAGAAATCGTCGACGCCGACTCGCTTATGTTCGGCTCATGCATGTTTGTGCATGATCCACCTTAGCCGAGGCTGAGATGGTTGCGACGACGACGCGCCGAAACTTCACTAATGATGGCAAACCTCCCAACGCGTCCCGCATCGACGACGAAACATTGCATTGCTTGCTACCGAATCGCACAATTGTGCGCATGAAACTAGAGTACCTTATATGCTTGCCACAATTCAACGTGGCAGGGGGAAGGGTTTTCCAAGAGGTACCTACAGTACGGTTGGAGCGTCACATGATCCCCTAACGACGGAAGCCAAACTGAATGCTCAGGTCAAGACAGACCAAGTTGGAACCGTCCTGGTTCTGGCCCGTGACCCTAACGTTGAACTTGCCCGGGGGGATTTCGCGAGGCAAAGCCACCGTATGCTCCACCTCATACTCGCCCGCCTCAAGCGGACACTGCAACTCGGCATCATTAACCCTCGCTTCCTCGCACACATCAAACCGACGAGCCAAGAGCTTGATCAACCCTAGCTTCACCACCACGTCCGCAAAACTTCCATCCTACCCCATCCCCACGATGAGACATATGATGACACGAAGTTAGCAAAGCTATGTGACTCCGGCTCGGCAGGCGGGGGGGGGGGGGGGATGAGGGTGGATACTTACGCTAACTTCGTCTTTGATGATGCCTTTGGCATGGATGGTTAGGTTTTGACCAGGAATGGGCGGGTCAGGAGTGACGTTGATGCTGGATACCTCGACAACTTCGTCGCCAGTTGCGCAGCTGGTCCACTGCCAACCCTGTCCCGGCGTAGGCCCCCACCTAACCCCCCTGCCGCTATCTCCATCCTTTGCGATCTCAGGAACTGAGAACGACACCTGGTCACAATCCCGCCCAATACACCCCCAACCCAAAGCGCGCGACGCAAACCCGAGCGATGCGGCAAGCGTGACGACTACAAATCCAACGCGCATTGTTGATAGCGAGAGCAACCACAAAGAAACCGGTGGCTCAGATGCGGGTGTGGTGGAATGTCAAGGTGAAGGTGGAGAGGAGAGAGAGAAAAACAACACTGCAAACACTGCAACGATGGATGGTGTTGATGGTAGCAGATCAACAAACTCAGCCTGAGTGTGAGATGCGAGAAGAGACAAAAGGGCAAAATGGGGACGCGCAGGTCGAGTTTGGGCGGCTGCAAATCTACAGAGCCTGAGAACAGAACCCGCACCCTCTCGCCCTGGCCCCGCCTGATTCGATTGCTTTTTGAGCACTTCCCCTAACGTTGGCGTGGCGTCGTCATTCGACTGTTGTGATGCAGCAACCGCTTTTCCGCTGCCCACCAAAGCATTTGTACACGCCAAAATTGTGTGAGTGTTCAGCTCTAACACATGTTCGTTGTTGCACTGATGTGTGGAGTATGCGGCGACCCACCGAAAAAAAATCAAATCAAAGCTTGTAGCTCAGGGTCCTGCTAAGAAATTCCAGAAAACAAAATCAAAAAATAAAAAATAAAATAAAATAAAATAAATAATAATCTTGGAAAAGCCAAAGCCGTGATCCTTCCCCCCTTGACTAAGCTTTGCTCTTCACCACCATCACCTCTTACACCCAACAGAACCAAACCCCCCGATCTTTAGCTCGCCACCATGAAACTCGACGCTACCGATCTGCGCTACATCACCAACCCCGAGTTTCGCGTCCTCACCGCCATCGAGATGGGCTCCAAAAACCACCTCGTCGTCCCCACCCCGCTCGCCGCCCAAATCTCCTCCCTCCCCCACTCCTCCATCTCCAAACTCCTCTCCTCCCTCTCCAAACGCAACCTCATCGCCCGCGTCCAAAACACCGCCTACGACGGCTACCGCCTCACCTACGGCGGTTACGACTACCTCGCCCTCCACACCCTCTCCAAACGAAACACCCTCTCCGCCATCGGAACCCGCATCGGCGTAGGAAAAGAAAGCGATATCATCCTCACCTCCTCCCCCCCTCCACTCCCCCAACAAACCGTCCTCAAAATTCACCGTCTCGGTCGGATCAGTTTTCGGGCGATCAAGGAGAAAAGGGATTATATGGGCGGGAGGAAGAGCGCAAGTTGGATGTATATGAGTAGGCTCGCGGCGCAGAAGGAGTTTGCGTTTATGAAGTTGCTGAGGGAGAATGGGTTTCCGGTGCCGAGACCGCTGGATCAGAGTAGGCATTGTGTGGTGATGGAGTATGTGGATGCGGTGCCACTGAGGCAGATCGTGGGGCTGCCGAGGGACCAGATTCCAATCTTGTACTCGGCGTTGATGGAGCTGATTGTTAGGCTGGCGAGAGTGGGGCTGATTCATGGCGATTTTAATGAGTTCAATTTGCTCATTCGGGAAGTGGAAGATCGGAGCGAGGATGAGGACGAAGCAGAGGCAGACTCGGGCAGCGCCACACCAGCGCGACGGAAGAGCACCAGCATGCGAGATGAACGCAAACAAGACGAAGAAGTTGGTCTTGAAGCAGGGTTGGGGGAGGGGGAGGGACAGCGGATCGAGCGCGGAAACGGCTTTGAAAGGGTGGTTGCTTGCGCATCATTGCAGACGACCACCACAGACGATGCAGACGCATCCGAGATCGAAGAACATGAGCACTCCTCCTCCTCCTCGGACGCAGCCTCCGAACCTCAAATCCACCTCTCCAACGACACCACCATCGAACCTATCCTCATCGACTTTCCCCAAATGATCAGCATCAACCACGAAAACGCACAATTGTAAGTCCCTTTCCCCATCCCTATCCCCAACCGTGCCACCTCCTACCCTCTACCCTCGCTGAACTCATCTCATCTCTATCTCCGTTCTGTAGTTACTTCGAACGCGATGTCGACTGCATCCGCCGTTTCTTCCGCAAGCGGTTCAGGTATGTCTCCGACTCCTATCCGCACTTTGACGATGTCGTGCCGGAACACGCGCGGATGCAGACCAAGCTACCCAAACCACCAGCAAATGCAGAGGCCAATGCAACAACAGGACAAGGTGGAGATATACGGTTGGACCTCCTCGCTAAGGCAAGTGGATTTGGCGGGTCCAAACAAGACCGTGAGCTTGAACAGGTACGTCCACGTCCCCTATTATCCACCACCACTACTTCTTTGAATGGTGCGTTGTGCTGTGGAAACACATTTCTAACAATGACACCATTACCGTGACTGTCTCCACAGTACATGTCATCTTTGCATCTGAGCACCACACAAGGGATCATCGAAGTTGCTCATCCCCCAGACGACGATGACTCTCTCGACGATGACGACGAGCAGACTGCTAAACTCAGCAGCAAGAACCACAAAGACAAAGACGCTCATCCATCCCCCAGAACCGCCACCACCACCGCAGGAGGAAAGACAATGTTCAATAACGACGATGACTCCAAGATGGTCGCCCAACTGGTCGCCTCTTCGCGTGCCCAAGCCGCCCGTCGCGCCGAAAAGCACCACGGCCGCAAAGCGCACTCTGGCAAACCCGGCCGCGCGCACGCCGGTGGCAAAGCCAAAACCAGCAAAACACGCCTAATTAGCGACTCGATCCACTTCTAACCCTGCATCGCAAGATGTAATCCGCCATTGCCGCTTGCTTTCCATTCGAGCTCACCAGCGACTTGCACAATCAATCCACATACAGCGGCTGGGCGGCGACACACAATCTGTGGTGCTCGGTCCCAACCTCAATCATGGGCGCTACATACAGTACAGCGGTCGCAATAAGCAACCTCACCGCCTCGCTATCATGTAGTACCGATACGTAATGATACACATTCCCTGCACATGATGGCAACAAGCGCTGTTTGTGATTGTGCTCAACTGACGACTTCCATTAACGTCATTCCTGTAGTACACATGAAACTGTAGTAACGTAATTACTGTAGTATGCGTGAAACTGTAGTATGCGTGAAATCTATGAATAATTGAAAGTTTGATGTCAGTACTTTGCCATGATTGCAACCAAGCATGTTTGTCAATATAACCAGTCACAAAACTCACATTGCAATGATCATGAGAAGCTATGCTACAAAACTGAATGTGAGAACTAGAGCATGTTGTGCAATGTGCTAGCATGAGGGACCTTGTCATAAAAGATGGTCAGAAATGCATCATTGTCATCATCAACAGTGCTGAGAGCCTCTGTCATCAAGAAGGTCAAGGAAAGTCTGTGGTAGTGGTGTTGGTGTGCCCAACGATGCCAAAATGTGCTCATCATCATCATCAAGCTTGTTGTCATCATCTGCTGTGGTGAGTTGCTCCTGCCTCCTCCTGAGCTGCTCCTGGTGCTGTGTGATCACTGGCTGCTTCTCTACCAGCTCTTGCTCAGCATGCTCTCTGGTGATCATGCAATACTTTAGTCAGCACCATACAATCCCCCCACAAGCATCTTGGGGGCATGCTTTGCTTCTTTTCATGGTGTTTGCTTCCTCTTGAGTCTGCAATACCATGTTTTTGGCCTGCAATGCTGTATTCTCAGTGTGTGGTTCCTGGAATGCTTCTAGAAGTGCTCTCTTGAGACCACATGCTTCTCTCAGCATCTTGGCATTCCTGAATTCATCCAACATGTGAATGATCTGTGTGCCTGACTGTGTAATGACAGTGTCTTCTGCTGCAGGAAAATGCAGGGCCCTGGATCAGTGACATGCAGAAACTGACCCTGCAAGTTGGTTTAGATCCTTCTCAGGACTCAGAGTCATGGTGATTCCAGAATCCTGGAAGGCCTTCTTTGCCACTGCAGGTGTCAGCACCTGTCACAGGACATAAAGTCGAAATCGATTTGAGATCAATGTTAGATGCATCTTACAGTTGATCTCAGATGAAATTGATGGTAAATGAGTCTTATTGTTGATTTTGCCAACAGGGCCATCTGATGCTGGGGGACAGCCACAACAGGTGATGACTGCAATGACATCATCCCAAACAGGTCAGGGGTGATCAGTGATGGAGTCAGCAATGTCTGGAGGTTGTTGTGCCAAGGCACTGGGCTGTCCAGTAAAGGTTAGGTAAGGATGCAGGGGCCCCTGAGCAGATAGGGGGACCTGCAGGGAGGGAGGTGGACCTCAACACTGGCTCAAGGCCATGGAGAGCTGGTCAGAAGGAGAGGCACTGGTTGGATACCAGTGATGAGCCTCAAGGATGGCCAGGCAGGCCCTGACACTGGCCTGATGCTGGCAGCAGGTTGCTCTGGAGCAACCACCACCAGCATACATATATACACATTCATCTGTGCAAGTGGAGAGGCAGGGCCTCATCCACTCTATCACTCATTTACCATTCAGTACATTTAGTATTCTCACTCTCCTTGTCTTGTAGTGTAGCAATTGTAGGCATTGCTACCACTCAGTGTGCCTCTGTTTGAGTTGGAGTACATATAGGCAACAGTCAGAACTCACACTGGCACCACAGGCATCTTCTGTGAAGGCAGAACTCACACTGCAGCCCTGGAACCCCCACCAGTACCATTGATCTATGATGATGCCAACCAGCAGTATTGTACAGTCTCAACCATCATCCTCAACAATGGCAACACAGTCCAACAGCATCATTCACCTTCACAGTAGACAGTAAGTTCACTCCTGTCTTGTGTCAGATACTTCAGGCTACCATGGACATGCTGCACTACCTCTGAATGGAGTGGCAACAGTGGTCAGTTGACATCAAGCATAAACCAGGGTTAACATCAATCTCAAGTGACTTTGATGTTTACTGGGCATTAACCTTGAACACAAATGAAATCAACATTTAGCTTGCATTAACATCGATTTCCTGTGTCTGGCACACAACTGCTGACACAGGGCAGCTGGGTATGGAGGGGTCATAGGGGATCAATGGTAGGTACCATCAGGAATGGTATAGTGCAGGGAACAATGGTCAGGGCTGTTGGGGGTCAGGGCATGATACTACATTGCTATAGAGCAAATAAGTAATACATGCAATGGAGGTCTGTCAGGAACCTCCATCAGGTGTGACAAGAAGTAACTAACTGAACAGAGGGGAGGTGACTGCAGTGGTCACCCCAAGTGTGGTTGGCTCTGGCTGGAGGATCACTCAGCTGGGAGGCTGACTGCTATGTTGGGGGGTGAGGGTTGTGCCCCTGAGGCTGTAGTAATGGTTGGCTGAGGTGGTACAAGGCATCATGAGCTCTTGGAATACAGGGAAACAGGCTGAATTCATGGTGTTACATGGATATGACCTCAGTTACTGGATACTGGATGTTATTCCACATTTCAGCCCTCAAAAGGACTGTGGGAGTGAGCATGTGAACCTGATGGGCAGGTATCCATGGCCCATGGTCAGTGCCCCAGCCTCCACCCTCTGCATCACCTTGTGGGTGCCAGGGGCAGGCAGAGATGACCTGGACCTGCCCATGGAGGGGCAGGAAAGGGGCAGGAAAGGGGCAGAGCCCCCCCCCTTTCCCCCCTTCCCCCTTCCCCCACAAGGGTGTTGACACAGCATTGGTGAAGCCAAGTGAGCAGGCAAAGCCTGCTTGTGAGGCCATCTGTCAGGTGTTTTCACTGTCAATGGTGTTGCCTGTGGCTGCATTTTTCCCAACCAGTGCTCCCTGGTTGGTGTTGCCAGATTGTCCATGCCTCTTTTTGCTCCACCATTCTTTGCAGGAAATGTTTCCGCAGTTAGACACACACTGCAATTGTGTGATTCACTGTAGTCATTACTGCTCATCATGATTCATTGTGTGCATTTCCTCTCATCAGCACTTGTTTGTGTAAATGTATATGCCATGGTCTCTGGGCTTGACATGATCCTCCAGTGATCTATGAAAGAAACAGGTGATGGCCCATCAGTCAAGGTTGTCCAGCTGAAGCTCTGTATAGGCTGGGTGGGGACTGGTTTGGTGCAGCACTGTGTTGGTGCAGAGAATGTGATGTCAAGAGGCTGGAGCTCAACTTTGCATCCATATCCTGGAATCTCAAGGATGGCATGCTGACCAAAGTTGATCAGCACTGAGACTGCTGAGTCTTGTTGATCCTGATGCAATGTGTCAGAGAAGCCCCTGAATGGGCTAAAAGTAGAGTAGAGGGGGTGACAGAATGTGCCCAAGTTGGCCACTTGATTTGCCACCCATGGCCAGTGAATGTCCTCTCATTCCATGAGAATGCTATGAAACTCAGGGCAGAGCCCTTCTCCAGGCCTGGTGTGTGGCTCAATGTGCCACTTGATGAAACTGCAGAACCATTTGCAAAAGTTACTGACCACCTTGTTCTGAACTGCTGCTGGTTTCCTGCCTAGTGTTGTAGGAGAGGGCAAGGCAGGTCCAAAACATGTCATGCCACACACCCAGGTGAAAGTGCTGAAGGAGCTTGGCTCAAGTCTGGATGTGCACAGGGTCTTTGTGGGGTTGGGGTTGGCTGTTGTAAAAGCAGTTGGTCATGAGGCAACATGCAGATCCAGCTTTCAATGGCTGGTGCACATCACTTTTGCTCAGTTGGAAACCTGTTTGATTTCTAACAGTTAATGTGAGTGGCCCATTTGTGGGACAGAAATCTGGCCGATAAATTTCATGACATGATGTGTATTCAAGGCAGCTCAGCACAACATCCATGCACCACCCCTCTTCCTTCACTACCACCACCATATCTTCCCCCTTGTCTCAGCACCGCTTCAGACATCCATCTCTTTGCCTCAAAATCATGCCTAAACAGCTCACAAAAGCAAAAAGGACAGAACTGCGCACTAATCATACTCAGAAAGAGGCTATTGTGGCCAAAGCAATCAATGATTTGCACTCCGGAACCATTTCATCCATCCGAAGAGCAGCCGAGCTCCATGATATACCAAAATCTACACTCCACAGATGCCTAAAGGCCATTAAACCACCTCAAGATGCACACAGGCACCGTCAGCTCCTTTCCGAAGCCCAGGAGAAATCATTAGTGGTGCATATTGAGGCCATTGCAGCCCAAGGGTTCCCTACGACATTCAAAGACCTCAAGATGCGCGCTGCAGCATTCTACAATGCAAACAACAACATCCAGAAACATGATTTAACGTGTTTGGCCCATTCATGGGACAGAAATACAAATTCTCCACAAGTTTGTAGTCAGTGATTAACAATCTGCGACAATTTTGTATTTCTGTCCCATGAATGGGCCAAACACGTTATCAGCTGGATTGTCATGGAAGTGGGCACGAGGCTTTCTTTATCGCCATCCATCACTTTTGAGCTGCTTTAGCTGCAGTTTGGACCACTCCCGAGCAAAAGCATCAAACATGACAACAATAAAGCATTTCTATGATATCCTCCGGAGCACAATGGCCAAACATGACATTGCCATCAATCAAGTCTACAATATGGATGAGACAGGCTTTGTATTTGGCAATGCACAGCATCAAAAAGTGCTGGTACACAAGGCAAAAAAAGCGGCAACAAAATTCAGGACACAACCTGGCCAACAAGAAAGTGCCACTGTCATCGAGTGCATTGGTCACAAAATCCCTCCGCTCATCATCTTCAAGGGAAAAGCACACATGCTGGGCTGGTTCTGTCATCAGCAAGTCATCAAAATCATCACATCAAGAGCTGCAAGGGCCGCATTCAAGTCTGTCGGGATTGACAATCTCATTAATCCATCCCGTGTAACATGAGTGGCCCATCAACACACTCCATCCGGAAGCTTCTTTATGACCTGAAATTGCACTTTACAGTGATGATGGCTTCAAAGAAGGTTGATCTCGTCATCTGAGTAGTTGTCATGATTGTCCCAATCATGATTTGTGGTCCAAGCAGGCTCCTCCGAGGCTGTGCTTAGCATATCAATACCATCAATGCCTTCGCTTGCTATGCCTGCTATGCTTGCTACCGAGGCTGCATCTTCCTCTGTGCTGGGCAAGGAGCTGTCGGATTCCAGGCCTGTGCTTGGCGAGCCTTGGTTTTGTGCTGGAATTTGTTGATTTGGGGCCTGTTTGGGAGCATTTTTGCGCTGAATTGCTTCCCTGATTTCCCTGCTGTCCAAGACTCGAGCCTGAGAGAGCCGAGCCTGGTCTCCTTGTGCTCTGGTATGCTTGAATTCAAGCATTTGACGTAGCTCTGCCACCTCCTGCTGCAAAAGGACATTGTCATTGTGGAAATGACCAGCTGCTTTTATGATTTTGGTCCACAAATGACGAGAAGAGCGATCTGGGTGTTCTGAGGACCATATCTGGCTAGCAATGGACACCAATTGTCGCGAAGTCTTTGGGGTTGGCGGCAGGGTGCTCCCTCCTGGCTCCGGTGTCATTTCTGGTGTCATTTCCCTGGGCTGTGGAAGCTTTTCAAGTAACGTGAGTGGCCCATTTGTGGGACAGAAATCCGGCCGACAAATTTCATGACGCGACGTGTATTTAAGGCAGCTCAGCACAACATCCACGCGCCACCCCTCTTCCTTCACTACCACCACCATATCTTCCCCCTTGTCTCAGCACCGCTTCAGACATCCATCTCTTTGCCTCAAAATCATGCCTAAACAGCTCACAAAAGCAAAAAGGACAGAACTGCGCACTAATCATACTCAGAAAGAGGCTATTGTGGCCAAAGCAATCAATGATTTGCACTCCGGAACCATTTCATCCATCCGAAGAGCAGCCGAGCTCCATGATATACCAAAATCTACACTCCACAGATGCCTAAAGGCCATCAAACCACCTCAAGATGCACACAGGCACCGTCAGCTCCTTTCCGAAGCCCAGGAGAAAACATAATCATGATTTCTCAGCTGGATTGTCATGGAAGTGGGCACGAGGCTTTCTTTATCGCCATCCATCACTTTTGAGCTGCTTTAGCCACAGTTTGGACCACTCCCGAGCAAAAGCATCAAACATGACAACAATAAAGCATTTCTATGATATCCTCCGGAGCACAATGGCCAAACATGACATTGCCATCAATCAAGTCTACAATATGGATGAGACAGGCTTTGTATTTGGCAATGCACAGCGTCAAAAAGTGCTGGTACACAAGGCAAAAAAAGCGGCAACAAAATTCAGGACACAACCTGGCCAACAAGAAAGTGCCACTGTCATCGAGTGCATTGGTCACAAAATCCCTCCGCTCATCATCTTCAAGGGAAAAGCACACATGCTGGGCTGGTTCTGTCATCAGCAAGTCATCAAAATCATCACATCAAGAGCTGCAAGGGCCGCATTCAAGTCTGTTGGGATTGACAATGTCATTAATCCATCCCGTGTACTTGAAAAGCTTCCACAGCCCAGGGAAATGACACCAGAAATGACACCGGAGCCAGGAGGGAGCACCCTGCCGCCAACCCCAAAGACTTCGCGACAATTGGTGTCCATTGCTAGCCAGATATGGTCCTCAGAACACCCAGATCGCTCTTCTCGTCATTTGTGGACCAAAATCATAAAAGCAGCTGGTCATTTCCACAATGACAATGTCCTTTTGCAGCAGGAGGTGGCAGAGCTACGTCAAATGCTTGAATTCAAGCATACCAGAGCACAAGGAGACCAGGCTCGGCTCTCTCAGGCTCGAGTCTTGGACAGCAGGGAAATCAGGGAAGCAATTCAGCGCAAAAATGCTCCCAAACAGGCCCCAAATCAACAAATTCCAGCACAAAACCAAGGCTCGCCAAGCACAGGCCTGGAATCCGACAGCTCCTTGCCCAGCACAGAGGAAGATGCAGCCTCGGTAGCAAGCATAGCAGGCATAGCAAGCGAAGGCATTGATGGTATTGATATGCTAAGCACAGCCTCGGAGGAGCCTGCTTGGACCACAAATCATGATTGGGACAATCATGACAACTACTCAGATGACGAGATCAACCTTCTTTGAAGCCATCATCACTGTAAAGTGCAATTTCAGGTCATAAAGAAGCTTCCGGACGAAGTGTGTTGATGGGCCAAAAGTGTCCCACAAATGGGCCACTCACATTATTTGTGATCATGCAGGTCAAATGCACTGATACACAGGCCTGCTGATGCCAATGGAGGCTTCTTGCAGTGGCCTCCATCCTCATACAGAGGCCACTGACACTGCTCACACCACAGAGCTGCAATCACATTCAAGCATTACTTGATGACATTCACTTCAAGTCAATGTTCAGGCTCACCATTGGTGAATTTCAAGCCATTCACCATGTGTTGCAACTGCCTGAGCCTGTGCATACAACTGTGAAAGATGTCATTGATAGCCCAACTGCATTCCTGATGCTGCTTGCTTGGTTGCAAGGAAGCCAACTGCAGTCACTTGAAGGGCAGTTCAGGTGGTGTCACTCTTGCTCAAGCAGAATCATACACCATCTCAGCACATATATACCAAGGTGAGGGTGTTACTTGCTTGATGTCAGCAGCCCTCATCATCATTTGACACAGCTGCAGTGCCTCAATTACTATGCTGCCACCATCAAGAGGAAAACTCATTTGCCATCATTCTGGGGTGCCATTGAAGGCACTGTCCAACCAATTGTGAGGCCAATCATTGATCAAGAAAACTCATATAATGGACACAAGCAAGTTTATGCATTGAAATGGCAATTCATTGTGGCCCTGGATGGACTGCTCTTCCTTTCAGGACCATTTGATGGCTGCTGGCATGATTCACACATGGTAATTGAGTCCTTGCTTGTGTTGTGGGCCATCAAGCATGCTAAAGGTGAAGATGGTGAGCAGTGGTACCTGTATGGAGTTCAAGCATATGGGATCTCACCAGCCATCATATCACTGTTCTGAGGAAATCTCATAGATGCAAATCAGGAGATGTTCAATCAATTGATGAGTAAGTACAGAACCACCATCAAGTGGGGCATCAGCATGGTATCAATGCAGTGTTGGGGTACACAAGTACTTCATTGGTTCATCTCATACTCAAGTGCTTCACTGCACAAGGCACCACATCAACCAGTTGATCTTCAGATCAATCAGTTATTTATGTGTTCCCCCAGTTGGACTCCATCTCACTTGACTCAACCTCATGACAGCTGGGGGACATCTCTCACTCCATGCACCAGATGCATGGAATTCAACTTTCCCATACTCACAACCCCTTGCACCTTCTCACACCTGATGCAAGGGGTAAATTCCACAACAATGCAAGGGATGCACAATCAACTTATTGATCCAGATTCAACCAAAGGATCCCTGGAATCATCTGATAGAATCACTTGGTTCAACAACAAGCTGAACAAGACTCATGACTCATGCATCTCCATATGACTCACCACAGGATGGGAATGCAATTGGTTGAATGGAGACACTCATCAAGCAATGGGGCATTCCACCACAGCTCCAGAAACATCAGATGGTGGACACTCTTTAAGGACCACAACACAATGTTTACTCATACAGTGAGGACCATATCTGTCAGGACCATAGGGTCTGAGTACCATCCTTATGGCTATGGTTGGCTAGGTGGCTGGGTATGGAGGGGTTGTAGGGGATCAGCAGTGGGAATCATTGGGAATGGTGTAGTGCAGGGAACAATGGTTGGGGCCATCAGGGGTCAGGGCATGATACTACTACATTGCTATAGAGCAAATAAGTAATACATGTGATGGAGGTCTGTTGGGAACCTCCATTGGTCATGACATGTGTTAACTACTGAAGAACAGGAACCAACTGTGGCAGTTGGCTCTGTGCAGTTGGCTCTGTGCAGGAGGTCTCTCAGCCAGGAGGCTGACTGCTACATCAGAAGGTCTGGGTTGTGACCCTAACAATATCTGCCATTGCATTGACTCTCCACATCCCCTTGAACACATATATAACATACTTACCAATTGCACCCATTGTTGTAATACCATCAAATCTTTACCTTACTTACATATACCGAACACTCACCCTCCCTTTGGCCAGACCAACCATTTGGTTTGTGTGTCAAAAACAACATTCCTTTTTGCTTCCAAGCCTCTGTGCATCAACCACAGGTGTTGATCATGAACCAATTGTTCCTGAGAAGTCATAACTTAGTCTCTCAGTTGAATACCTTAGGATTTATGATGCATTGCCCAAGATCACAACTTAGGTGTCACACACAGTTGATCTAATCATCAACTGATTGGTGTTGTAAATCAACTCATGGGTGTGCATGACTAATGATTGCACACTGCTGCTCCCTTGAAGCTATTTAACATATCCCTTTCTACAAATAACATGCTCTGAGACAGATCACAGCCAATGCACAAGACTAGTACTTACTGTTTGTCTTCTCTCCTCCAGTGCTTTGTGTCCTCCACACTGAGAACTGGGAGCTGTGCCACCACCTTGATGCAACATAGGCTCAGCTATTGTCCATCCTCAACCAGGTATGGGTGCTGAAGGAGACCAATGAAGAAAGGCAAAGGAGGTTGTCAGCAGTCAAGTTGGTGATCACACAGGCACTGCCACAACAACCAGTGGCCAGCAGTGATCCAAGTGGTCCACTGCTGTCTGAAGCTGACCCAAACTTACCTTCATCCTCACCTGTGCCCATGCACCAAGGAGGTGGTGCAGCACCAAGTCCCACATGCCCCTCCATTGCACATTCATAGCCTATGTCTGTACAGCAATGGGGGTGGGGCATGGGAAGTGCCTGCCACACTACACCAACTCACCCCCCAACAACCTCCTCTGCATCAACTGGACCCAGCCTTTTGACTGAGCTGGGAACTCACTGGTTGTCAATAATTACCTAGCATCCCCTGAGCTGCAGGAGGATGAGGCAACAAAAAGCTACCTCAAGATGCTCCCCTCTGGGGCAGCAGCTTCTGTCTGCCATGAGTCCCTGATGTGCTTGGTGCAAATGTACAAGGAGCAACAAAAAATGATGGAGGAGGAGGAGGAGGAAGAGAAAAGAAAAGGAGATGAGGTCAGAAATGCAATCACAAGTGGGTTAGTCAGAGAAAGACTTGGTGAGACAACAAGGACATCTGCACCAAGTATGGTGACCACAACTTCCTGCCACTCAAAGCCATGTCAGAAGATGAGACTGCTGATGAAGCAGAACTTACTGAGCTGCACAATGTCAACCTTGCACCATGTTCCAAAGACTGGGGCATCAATTGTCAAGTCCTGTGACAGTCTAATGAGCTGGAGGAGGCCATCAAGGCCCTCAATTGTGTTATGACATGGTCCCCACCAACCTGGTGGTGGTGGTCCACACCCAATCAGGTGAAGGGGGTGCCCAATGTGTGTGAGGAAAATAATGGACCCAGCCAAGTGCAAGCCATGAGGGCCCCAGGTCTGCAATTGGCTGTGGCAATGGTCACAGGATGTGTTGACCCTGGTCAGGGGAATGACCAACTGCAGCAAGTGACCAGAGGGTATTTAGGTCCTGGCCAGACCACCAGGGCCCCTTGCCTCATGACTTCATTGATTGTATTTTACTCTACTCATTCTGTAGGTGGAATATCAGACCTTCTTAGCATTACCAACATCCTTCAAGCCTGCCAGCAACATATCAGATGCCACCATGCCCAATAACCTGCCCTTGGCCTCTACCAACAACACCATACCTGGTGAACCTGAGGTTCTCAGACCCCATGGGTATAACAAATTGCAACTTGCTTGAGTCACAGGGGAGGAATGCAAGGCACACATGCACACTCACCCATCCCCACACCATAGTTATGTCTGCCAATGCCACAGAGATTGCACCTGTTCCCAATTTTGTATATTGGTGGATGATAATAAAAGGCTTCAAAGATCAGTATCCATCCACTGTCACTGCTGTACAGCCCAACAAGGAACTTACTGAAGCCAACACTGATACCAGCATTGTAAGGATACCAACACATTTGGGCCAAGGCCCCATGTTCTGCCTTGTGGTTGAAGGTGAGGAGAGACAATCAGCTGCAATCCAGCTGCACCCAGGTCCATCAACCAGGCAAGCAGGCTTGCCCATCACCTTGGACCCACAAGTTTGCTACACTTAGACCAGATGCACCTTGCCATATCTGACTGGGCAAAGGTCAGGAAACCCAGCCAAGGACTTTCATTTGAGGCTGGCTGAACCCAACACCCTTGTCAGATATGGCACTACCAAGTCTGCTCTGAGTGTGGTGCACTCATGAGACCTTGGCAATGGGTGGTGCAGCAGCAGTATGGGTAGTGGTCAAGAGGGAGCCATCTGTGGGAAACAGGAAAGGACCAATCAGGATGTGCACCTGATGTCAAACAGACCAAAGTCAATGGATGGTGGTGGTGATGAGGGCACAGATGGATGTGGTGAGAAGGAAGGAATGAAAATGGCTGAGTCAAAATTCCATCTGCACTTTATTCTCTGACCATCCATGCACATACCACCTGTGCACACACTGTGATCACTTTTTATTTTTCAGTTTTCAGAACTTGAGTTACTCTGTGGAATCAAGGCACTTTGCAAGTCAATGTTTAGCTCAGCTGTAAGAAAGTGGTGGGTATGCTATTGCCAATGATGCTGAAACCATTTGCTTGCCATCAGACCAGTTTGAATATGATGTTAGTACTTGCACTTTTGTATACTTTGACATTTCTGAAGCTTGTACACTGCTTTTGAAGCCTGGAATACAGTTGAATTGAACCTTCTGGGCCACCAAGCCAAGCTTGACTGCTGTGTGTGGCTCCAACAAGCCCAAAGAAGCTTCATCATCATTGGAGGGCTAACACCAAGAATCTTAGGCTTCTGACCTGCACCTTTCCTTTTCTTTCACAATATAACTGCCTCTGCAACTCCTAAAACCTCTTCAGCATTGCTAGGCACCCAATTTGTGGCTCCACAATTTGATCACACATAGCAACACCTGTTTCAATCTCTGATTCCAGTCTTTCTCACTGATCTAGCTCAGAGTATAGTAATTGCACCTGACTTCTTGCTTGCTTGATTGACTTTATTGACTCTGAAATGTGAACAGAGAGTGTGGTGCAGCTACTTACACAGTCTTTATGCCCCAGAAAGTTCCCTTGAGAGACTTGAAGGTACACACTGAGAGCTGGAAGCAGATAGCATTGACTAGAATGACCAACTCACAGCTGTTACCATCCAGTCTGCCAAAAATAATGCCAATCTCATCCATCAATGCCAAACAGGGGTGGTTTGTACCCAGTGCTACCACCAACTCCACCATATCAATCAGCCTGATGTGTGCAAAGTACAGCTCCTCACCCTCATCCTTCTCTGCATGAAATCAGATCCACTTCTTGAACAGCAAGAGCACTTGTGCCACCAGAAAGTACTCTGAAGTCTGCAGAACCATGATAAAGGTATTTCTGATGTTGACACTTCTACCTTGATTGGCAGAAGAGTATCAGATCAGGGCTGAAAACCATCCTTTCACAAGGCAATGGAAGTGCTGGGCCAGCAACATGATCTCTACATCTTCTGAGCCCAGAGTTGGATTCATTGAAGTCTTGTACATACCTCAAATTGATTTGTGCAGCCCATTGAGCAATTGATCAGGAGCTGCTTTGTCCTGTCATCCAGTGTCATCTTAGCCATTGTTGCACCCATGATCTGCCCAATCTGCTTGTCTGTGCCCTTGGTCATCCACTTGAGCTCCTGCTGCATCCAGTCTGGTGCTGCTGTCTTGAGCTCATGATCCACCCCTGCACACAAGCTTGTGATCCTCATCAGGCTGTCCTCCAAGGCACCTCACTTGCATGTCATCTTCCTCATGTGGCCAAGCACACTGTTGTAATTCTTGAATGCATAGCATGAGAAGTTTATTGCTGTATACCACAGTACCAATAGGCCACAAAGTGGATTGAAATTGATAGAAGGTTAGCAATCATTGCCATGAATCACTTGAAGCATGTGAAAGTGTAGAAGCATATACTTATGGGAACCATACTTGCAGATGAACTCAGGAATGTGCTCTGCAATGTGGCTGTTGTACATCAGCCAGCCTGGACCAAGCAGGTTTGCTTGCTGGCAGTTGAACCTCTTGAAGAGCTCTTCCAGGTGGCTCACATTACTTTCACCAAAGTTGCACTCCATATAGTCAATGATCACCATAAGCAAGACCACTGCTTCAAACACATCCTCAACTGGCTTGTTCCCAACCAAGATTTCCCTCCTCATGCTGCTGGTCTGGGGCTTGAAATGCAATTGAAGTCATTCCACCCCACCCAAAGACTGTGCCCAAATCTCCATGAGCCCAAAGATGAGTTGGTGCCTGAACAGCATGAGCCACTGCTGGGTGGAAATGCTGCCACCACCAGGCTTGCCAATGCACTCATCTGGCCTCTGTGCTGTTGATGGTAGCCAAGTCCTTTTGAGCACTGCTTGCAATGCACTGAGCTGTTTCCCAATCTGTCCACAAGCATCCACAAGGAACAAATGAAAGAATTGCTTGCACAAACCAAGATGTATTGCATGCATGTAGTCTGGCAGGCACATGGATGGGGTCAAGTAGTACAACAGCTTGTACAGGACACTGTACTGTACACCAGCCTCCTTGTGCCTTTCTGCTGCTTCACAATGCAGACACTCTTGGGATTGCTTGTGATGCAACTTTCCCTGCTTCTTGGCAGGTGGAGCATGGGCATTTCCAAGCTCATCAAGGTCAAACAGGCAGTGCAGGCAGCTTTTCCCTGCATAGAACCACATGGTGATGCCACCAACCTTGGCTCTTGCTGGGCTGTCTGCCATGACCATGCTGAGCTTCACCTTGACAAGCTGCCCTGTGATGCTGCACCAGCAGTGTTCCACAATACATTTCAAGTTCCTTGCAAAGTTCCAAGTCAGTTTTCATGTACTCTATCTGGCTTCTGTGACCATGCAATGGAGACACACCTTCTGGATACTGCACCATCTTGATTGAGATCCCATCATGGTACAGTTTGCCTAGCTCATTGGTCATGAGCTTAAGATATGCAGAAAGTTGAGTGAGGTTTAGCTCCTTTGGGCCAGGAAGGAAGCTGATGACATGAATGCCTGCACACCTGTGGTCCAGCAAGGTGAGGTTCTGTGGTATGTTGTCAATGTGATTGAGAACCACCCTGCTGGTGTGATGGTCCAAGTATGGCTTTTGAAGGCACCAAACCAGTTGACAGAGAGCATGATCTTGATGTTGCTGTGGTAGTTGACAAAGGAGAGGTGTTGGTGGCAGGGTGTATCACAGTGGGGATTGGAGCAATCTGCTTGCCATGCCCCTCTGGGCCAAAGCATATTGGATGTTCTTTTGCTGTGGGACCATCTTCCTTGAGGAAGTCCTGCCATGCTTGGATGTCATCCTCATTCTGCTGGTCTTGCAGGACCACCTGGAGGATGTTTGCAATCAGACAATGCATGTAGATGAGTGCCAGTCACCACCCATCCAAGATGTCTCACCCACATCACAGGCAATGGGCAGTCAGATGGTTCAGGTGAACATTCCAGAGGTGAAGGTGTGCACAGCTGGGACACACAGCATATCTATTGTAATTGATTCCCATTTCCATGTACCTTTGAATGCTTGTCAGCATGACCATGAGTCTGTCTGAGGCCAACTGGGGGAGCTGAGGGCAGTCAGAGGAGCTGCTGTGTCCCTCTTCTGCTCATTCAAGCAAGACCATGATGACCTTGAGCATGAGTGTGACCAGCAGTGTGGCAAGGTGATCAGAGATGCTGCTGTAGGTGATGAGGAAGAGGATGATGAGGTACACCTGCCTCATCCATGGTGGCAGCTGCTCTGATGCCTCACCTACCCATTCTGGGGCTGGAGGCAGCACATCTGGTTGCAGTTGCAGTGTGGAGAGCAAGTTGACTTCATTGATGATGCTGTCTGGCTCTTCCTCCACTGCTTCCTCCACTGCTTCCTCCCCATTGGTGGATGGCTTCCATGAAGCAGTTGGCTCTTCAGTGCTTTGAGCTGCACTAGCTACCAAATCTGTGCCCCATTCTGAGTCAGATCTGGATGTAGCTGAGCTACTGTCTGCTGCAATAGAATCCTCTGCCATCCAGAATTGCCCCAACTATGCCTCACTTTCCTCCTCTTGGTTTGATCTGACTGTGCTGTTGTTGTGCTGTTGTTGATTTGTGCCAAGTCAGGATTGTCACTGCATTCCTCAATTGCACACCTGCTCTCACTGAGACAATGAAACTGAGATGAAGTATTGGATTGCTAGACTGACTCATGAGTGACTGGTGGTGCTGCAGAGGACAGAACAGGTTGTGAATGTATGAGTGGGCATTCCAGGGTATGGTACCACCATCTTCAGTATGGGATCATGCTGAAGCCTCTTGAATTCACAGCACATTGCATGCATTGGCATAGTTGGAGAGGCTCAGGAGGCATTGTTGGTGCAGATGAGGGTGGCAAAACAATGTGTATGTATCAAAAATGAGTGAACTAATGTACATTTGAGACAATGGCCAGGACATGTTGATGAGCTCCAAGTCTTGAAGAATGGCATCAGCCACCATGACACTGCTCAATGATGCAGGGCAAGTTTGGCAGAGGCCATGAATGGCATCATGCATGATCTGTGCTGCATGACACAGGTCATGGTCTTTGAATGGTGTCAGCAGCCCAGCCATCAGGCATCAGGCTTGATTCATTGCCAGCAAAGCACATTCCGAATGCCCAGTTGTTAAAACTGCATTAACAATGCAGTTCTAACGCAGGCATCATGCGTACAGTACGTGTCATTCAGTTTTTAAAAAATGTCAGGTAACGTGTTTGGCCCATTTGTGGGACAGAAATACAAAATTGTCACAGATTGTTAATCATTGACTACAAACTTGTGGAGAATTTGTATTTCTGTCCCATAACTGGGCCAAACACGTTAGTCAGTGATTAACAATCTGCGACAATTTTGTATTTCTGTCCCATGAATGGGCCTGTCCCACAAATGGGCCAAACACGTTACGTTAGCTATTCATGAGTGCTGGCCAGAATGTGCATTGGGCCAGGAATGAAACTGCTGCTGCGAGCAAACATGATTAAGAAGCTGGCTTGACTCTGAGAGCATGGCTTGCTATGCCAGATGATGGTGCACTGAGCACTGCAGCTGGCATGCCCTTTATTCAACAGTGAACACCTACAGCAATCCCCTGATGCAAATGTCTTCAAGCTATCAAGATCTATTTGATGATTGCTGTAGGTGCTCACATATAATGACAGGGTGTTTTATACATCGGGAAATTAGCATGATGCAGCACAGTGGCAGGCAGGAAGAGGATTTGTAAGTTGCGAATGCTGCACTGTGCACCAACATTGTGTCTGGTCAAATGCAGAGCATAGACATGTGGATCATGTTGCAAGCAGGAGTGCAGATCATTTGCCAGACATTCCATGCTGACATTAGTGCCCACACAGCAAGTCATGCATGGCCTGTGCTGTTTATACTCACATCAAAATTCGGTTTAAACTGCACATGCAACACTGTTTTAGGTGCATCAATCACATGTCCAGGCTCAGCCCACTTTTACAACCAACATATTGTGGGCCACATAATGGCATCCACTGCTGACCCTGATTAACAAGCCTTCTGAGCCATCCCTAGCTGAACCATCCCATTCACAGCCACAGATCCAGACATAGTGTAGTAAACTCATCACATTGCAATTGAGCATGGTGATACATAAGCTGCACAAGACAAACCTGCAGTGTGAGTCAGTCTGATCATGAGGCCCAAGCTTGCTCCCATCCAGAATGGTCAAACAGCCCAAACTTACCTTTGCACAATCATGACAAATCTGTTGGCCACCTGTGTTGGCCAGCCTGGCCCATGGTGCTACCATCATATCATGCTGTGTGCATCAGAGCAAAGATGGTCAAAAGAGAATTACAGAGTCAGCGTGTGCATAAGTGTCTGGTTGTCAACAAAGTGGACAGGGGAGCATTGAGGGCACAAGAGGGACAAAGCAAAGGCCAGTTGGTGAGGAGAGGGTAAAAAGCATCACAAAGAATGGTGGTGATAAGATATGTTTGAGTTGTAAGCATGGGAACTAAATAAAGTACATGGCTTGAGTGGACAGGACACATTGATGAGCTCCAAGTCTCAGTGAACAGCATCAACTGCCATGATGCTGCTCAATGACATGGAGCAAGCTTGGCAGGGAATATGAATGGCATTGTGCATGATCTGTGCTGCATGATGCAAGTCATGGTCTTGAACAGCATCACAAGCACAGGCATCAGGTGTTGGGCTTGTTCCATTGCTGATGACTCACTTTTCAAATGCCAAGCTGTTAGACCGGGTGCCAATGATGCTGTTCTAACACAGGCATCAAGCATTAAAAAGTGGGTCACATGCACAGTCATGCAGTCACAAAGTACCAACCTCCCATCTCCACAAGCCAAGAAACCTTGCTTTTGACCTTGAACAGAGCCACTTTTCTCACCTGAAGCATATTTCTCAGCTTCATGCTGGACCAGTTTTCAGAGAGAGTGTGTGTCAATCTTTTGTTTCAGCAGACACAGGGGAGCAGCAGCTAAAGTTGCATTTCAAATCAGCACAACTCAGCTGGACTTAATGATAGATGTGAGATGGAAGACCAAGTTTGCACCACCTGATGTGCAACTGTTTATTGCTGAGAACATGGTGAGAAAACTTTGTTGCTCACAGCCAACCATACTGATGCAGCAAGGAGTGCTGAACAACTCCAGCCCACAAGATGCAGATGCATGTGTCAGTCAAAGCACAATCAGATCTTCAAAGTTGACCACTTTTCCTCAGACCAGCAGCTGTTTGGACACTGGATGACAAAGTTGTGAGATTGGGGATCAAAGTGTTTCCACCATCTCACTCCTTGGAGGGGGGGGGGGGGGAAGGGCAGAGAGGCCAAATGGTATGTTTGAGATCTGTTGGCAAAGCAAATTGTCTGTCTGGGGTGGGAAGGGATGGATAAATGCACAGATGAACAGTCACAAGAGCAGATGTTGGAAGAGTTTTGTGCATAGCAATGGTCATCCTGGTTGGTGCTTGCAATGCATTCTGGTGGCCAACCACCAGCACTCCACAGCCAGAATTGTTGTGAATGGATTGTAAAACAATCTGCACTGCAGCAGAGAAGCTGAAGTTTCTCCATTGTAGCTGACTAGATTTTGAGCTACTCTCATGTCTAGTCACTCAATCCTTCCTGCTAATCTGAAAGCAGGCAGCAAGATACACCTTTTTGCAACCATGTTTGGTGACCCTAATTCCAAGTTTGACAGCTTGTTCAACAATGCACATGAAAGATTGAGTATGTTGTTCAGTTACCTCCAAAGCTGAAATGATCACCAAGTCAGCCCTGATCAGGGAGTGCACCATTCAGCAATGCCACATTGTCATCGTCAGCCTGTTTTGCTGGAGTTCTGGCAGAAGATCATTGATGCTGCCCTGTGAGGTGAAAGCCTCAATGGCATAGCCAGGCAGTTTGAGTTCCCATATCTGACTGTCTATTCTGTCTGGAAGCGGTATGAAGATGTTGGTGACATTGCACCTGGGTGCTTAGGAGGAGCATGCTGAGTGCTGCAAACTGCAGGATGAGCCTCTCAACCATCTTGTCACCATCACTTGCTCACCAACCGGGTGCCACTCTGGAGGAGCTCAAGGCTGAGCTGGAATCACACTTTGGCAACATGTCTGTCTGTTATGATGCAGTCCCCACTGACCCAGTGGAGGTGGCCCATGCCTGATCAGGGCAGCAGGAATCTGATGTGTGTGATGAGATTGGTGGACCCAGCTGAGTGTGACATGCAAGAATTCCAGGCCTGTGATCAGCGGTGGCAATTGGTTGCAGGATGTGTCAGCCCTGGTGGGGGGATGACCAACTGCAGCAATTCACTGGAGGGTATTTAGGTCCTGGCCAGACTGCTGGGCCTCCTTCCCTCATGACTTTGTTGATTGTATTTTACTCTACTCACTTAGTAGGTGGAATACTAGACCTTCTTAGTGTTACCAGATTCCTTCAAGCCTGCCAGCAATGTATCAGACACTACCATGCTTGTTTAACCCACCTGTGGCCTCTATCAACACCACTGTACCTGGTGAACCTGAGGTTACCAGACCCCATGAGCATAACACTGTCTTGCTTGCCACAATCCATCATGCTCTCAAAGACTATGCACACATGATGCTGAAGCATCTGCATGTTGAGCATGACTGTCACAATAGCAATGAGACCATGCAAGCCCATCAGGAGTATGCCCACCAGTTTTGTCTCAAAGGAAGATCATATTCCAATGTCATCTTCTTCAACAAGGCAGGGTTCAACCTCCTATATGACCATGTCTCACAGTTGTGCTCCTACTGGCCAGTGAGCATGACAGGAGAATCACCTAGCCAACAGAGGAGTGCAATGTTCCACTCTTGGTCACTGTTGATCAATTGGGCATCCAGACACACCAAACCATCATTTTTTTTTTTTTTTTTTGCCCTGGAACTCAACCAAGCTCAATCAATTTCTCCAATGAGAAGTTCTTTCCATGCTTTGAGGAGGGTCAGCATGCGACTTTCATTATGGACAATGCCTGCTTGTCAAGACCATAGGGTCTGAGTACCATCTTACAGCTATGGTCAGCTAGGCAGCTGGGTATGGAGGGGTTGTAGGGGATCAGCAGTGGGAACCATAGGGAATGGTGTAGTGCAGAGAACAATGGTCAGGGCATGATACTACATTGCTATAGAGTGAATAAAGTAATACATGTGATAGAGGTCTGTCAGGAACCTCCATCAGTTGTGACAAATGAAAACTAGCTGAAGGGTGGGGATTGACTGTGGCAGTCACTACCATGCAGTCAGCTCCAACTGGCAGGTCTCTCAGCCAGGAGGCTGACCACTACACTGGAGGGTCAGGGTTGATGACCCTGACGCTGCTTCCCATCACAACCTGGGGCTTCCTCAACATTGTCACACAGCACAGACATCATGTCAAGCTCCTACCACCATACTTGCTGTGGCTCAACATTTGCCAAGAATTGTGTTTAGCAAGATCAAGCCAGTTGTGATGCACCAAGAGCTCACAGACCATGCCAGTCTTGGTCGACATCATTGAGCAAATGCTTCAGTTGGGAAGTGCTGCTGACTGCAATGGATGGATTCATGAAAGTAACTTGCTGGCTGGTTGTTGCTGAGGCTGGACACCTACTTGGACAAGATCATGATGCTACAGCTTCCATTGAGTGCTTCAGTCTCTAGTTCTTAGCTCACCATCATCTTCATGTACAGTAGCATTCACACATGCAATGGAACACCACATGCTAGTGAACAATTTGCTCATTTATTTGAACAATGGAGGGAGTGCTATTGAACAACACACACACAAGATGGTTGATCATTGCTCAAGTTATTCATCAACTACATTGAACTAACATGCTAAGTCATTGAACAAACCATCAAACAAGCTACAGCAGTGTCATTGAACACAGTTGCAAAAAGGTGTAAGTTAACTTAGTGCAAACATGCACACACACAGGCATGCATGACTTCCTGGTGCATCCCCCCCCCCCCCAAACCTGCTCAGAAGGACATTAACATAATTCCTGTAGTATGCATGAATCCATAGTACCTGTGAAAATAAATTTAGTTAGAATTCTGCATGTCTGATGGAGGTGCCTTGCATGATCACCTCAATAACCTGTCATCACCATCACCAGTCCCCACCAAACCCTGCATTCCCCACCACAGTGGGTGTCACCATTTTCATTCACCACAAACTTAACAGCATTTGCCATTCCATTTCTGTGTGTTTTGTGTGACAATGCTGCAGAACACCTCTTTGAAGTGCTCTCCTGCATTGTGGGCACAGTCTGCAGCAGCCTGTGATGAGAAGGAGGTCTGAATTCAGTGTGCTTTGGCCAAATGGAATGTTGGACAGCATAAGAACATGTCCAGTGCCACCACAGCTCATCAATTGCCACAGCAAATGCTTGTGGACCATTCAAAAGGCCAGACTCCAAAGAAAGAAGCTCAGAATGCACAACAAGCTCTTTTGCCAGCAGCTGAGACTGCCCTGGTGGACCACATATGCCATTGTGCCACCAGCAGCTTCCCTCTAAACCCTGCAGATGTCCATATGTTTGCTCAGGGCCTGGCATATGGCAATTCCACCAGCTCAGGCACACACAAGCTTGGACATAATTGGCTCTCAGCATTTATACTCAGGCGCCTGTCAATCAAGTCATGCTGGTCGCAGTGCCTGGAGAACACACATGTACAATCCACAGATGGTGAAGGCATACAAAAGTGGTTTCACAGGCTTCTAGAAGCCATTCAGGAGTACAAAATATCATCCGACCACTTCTTTAATATGGACAAGACTGGTTTCATGTTCAGTCAGGGCAGTTCTCAGCATGTGCTTGTGCCTGCAGGTGATCATGCAAGCTGGTTCAAGGCACAGCTGGGTAACTGAGAGTCTGTGATGGTGATTGAATGCAATGGTAGCAGTGGTCAGGTACTACCACTGCTCATTATCACCAAAGGCCACATTCACACTGTGGGCAAGCAGTGGTGAATGAAAGATATTCCAGCCACATGACAGTTCTCAAAGTCTGTCAATGGTTGGACCGACAATGAGCTTGCTGTGCTGTGGGTGGAAAAGGTGTTCGATGCCATCACAAAGCTGTCAGCGCCATCAGCATGGCACCTGCTCATCATTGATGGGCACAGGTCTCATGTGAGTGTTGAGTTTCTGAATGCACTATGGTCTCGACAAATCATACCATTCTGCCTTCCACCACACTCAACACACATCATGCAGCTGTTGGACATGTTGGTGTTTGGGCCTCTAACTGCAGCATACCAGTGTTTGGTAACCAATTCTGGCCCTGCATGTGCCTGCAGCAGGGATCGACAAGGCCCAGTTTGGTACCTTGTATGCCCAGGCATGTGCCAAGGTGCTAACCCCTGCAGTGGCAAAGAAGGCCTTTCAGGACACCAGAATGACCACCAGTCTGAGTCCTGACAAGGTTCTAAACCACCTTGCAGGGTTGGTTTCTGCAGGTCACAGATCTGGGGCTCCACAGCCAGTGGCACAGGAACCTGAAGCCATTCTGCAACCCAGTGTGGCAATCAACCAAAAGCTCAATGAATTCAGGAAAGCCAAGATGCTGAGAGAAGCACATGGTCTCAAGAGAGCACTTCTAGAAGTCATTCCAGGCACCACAGACCAAGGATGCAGCATTGCAGGTGGAAAACACAGTTTTGAGGACTCAGGAACAAGCCAATGGCATGAAAAGGAGGAGAGCATGGCCAAAGATGCTTGTAGGAGATCGCATGGTGCTTACAAAGGATTGCATGATCAGCAGAGAGCATGCTGAGTGAGAGCTTGTGGAGAAGCGGCCAGCTAATTGCACAGCACCAGGAGCAGCTCAGGAGGAGGCAGGAGTGACTTGCTGCAGTAGAGGAGGACAACAAGGTGGATGATGAGGAGGAGCAGGTTTTGGCATCATTGGCTACACCTGCTCTACCATTGCAGACTTTGCTTGACCTTCTTGATGATAGTGAGGCTCTCAGCACTGTTGATGATGATGACAATGCATTTCTGACCATGTTCTATGATGAGGTTCCACAGGCTAGCACATTGCACAATAAGCTCTAGTTCTCTCATTCAGTTTTGTACCATAGCATCTCATGATCATTGGCAATGTGAGTTTTGTGATTGGTGACATTGACAAATGTGCTTGGTCATGATCATGTAGAGTACTGACATTAGACTTTTGATTATTCACAGATTTCATGGGTACTATGGATTCATGCATATTACAGGAATTATGTTAGATCAAACCAACATGTAAGACATCAAACCAACCATTGAACAGGCTATGGTGGCAGCAGCATCGTTGAACATGGTTGCAAAAAGGTGTAAGTTAGCGCAAGCGTGGCTCGACCTCTGGTGCATCCCCCCCCCAAACCTGCTCAGCATCAAACCGCCGATCAACCAACCAATACACATTTGTTACACCGTTGACCGATCAAGAGTAATCTCTGCCATCTGTCATTACAAGAACAACGAACAACAACGAACAAACGAGTCATGAGTCATTCTGGCGTGTGTATTAGCGAGCCGATTTTCTCGAACCCCTCGAACCCCTCGAAGCCCTCGAACTCCTCAACATACTGCTACTGCTGCTGGTGGTGGTGGTGGTGCTGTAGACAGCATCGACCAGAGACTGGTCGCCGATTTGGTCGACATAGTCGTCTTGTTGCAGTGCGGCGGTTTTGCGCAGCTTGCGCTTCTTCGTCTTGTTCTTCTTTTGTGTGGTTGTGGTGGTTGAGGGCATGATAATGCTAGTATCGCTGCTAAGGTCGCTTAGGTCGGGGAGGAGGGATGCATCGCGAGCACGAGCACGAGCAGAGGGGCGAACACGAGCACGACGAGGGTTTGTGGGTCGATCGTCTTCGGAGTGGGAGGAGGCGGTGAGATCAAACGACGAATCAGAGGTGGGTTGGGCTGAAACAACGTCCGAGCTGGAGCTGGAGGGGGAGGGGGAGGGGGAGGGGGAGTTGAGGGTCAAGTCCGGCACAAGATGTTGTTGGTTGGCAGACGTGTCGCTGTCATCATCAGGCGGAGCTGAAGACATGTGTTCGTCCTCCTCGTCCTCGTCTTCGTCTGATAGTGAGTCGTGCTCGAGAACATACTTGGTTTGCCTAGCCGCCGAGCGCTTGGGTGGTCTACCCGGCCTCAAGATCTCCGAATCCTGCTTGCTGTTCTCTACCACCTCCTCATCAATGCCGAGGGAATGCGAAACCTCGCCTTCGCCTTCGGTAGCATCATCAAACACGCTCTCCTCTCCACTGCTGCTGCTATCGTCGCTCTTGACTGCAGTAGCGAGCGTGCCTTCCACCTCTGCCTCTTCGTTGTCGTGACCTGATCCATACCCATATTCATCATCGTCGGGTTGGTGTGGGGGATGCGTATGCGTATGCGTGCTGACCAGCAGATCGATCTTCCTGTTGGTCAACCGCGTGTTTTGCTCTGCATCGTTCATCATGCGGCGATTGTAAAACTCTTGCATTTCGAGCAGTCGCTGTTCGAGCTGATCGACCATTTGCTGGCGCACTTGCGCTTCGATGGTAGCGCAGCGCAGTTCGGCTGCGTAGAGCTTTTGTCGCAGCTCTTCGTGCTTTTCAACGAGCAGATCGACAAACGGATCGTGATCGTCGTCGGAGTGTTCGTCATCTTCGACAATGGTGATATTCGCACTGACTTCACTCTCGGAGCAACTGCTGCTGCTGCTGATGTCGACAGTGGATTGGGAGTTGGGCAGAGCACGTTCTTCTTTGTGCGCTGGAAGCGGAAGTGGAGGCAGAGACTTTGCAACAGGAGCGGTGTGTCGAGGGAGCGCGACTTGCTTTGCGATCGCGCTGAACTTCATCACGTGCGAATTCTCCTCAAACCCCGTATCGTACGGATTAGCATTGACGATCATAACCGCCTTACCTTCGCCGACCAAAAAGCTCTGAAACAGCTCGGTGAGTTTCGAATGACGGAAAGGTACGATGCTCATGCGACGCTTCACCGTCTGCGCCTGTCCACCCTCAGTGTTGCCCATCAGCCGCACCTGATTCTTGCGCAGCGTCTCGAGACACTGGCCGAGACACATAAGACTCTTGTTGATATTACCCGCTTCCTTGAGACGGTCTCCGCTGGCAAGGCCGGTGTTGGCGATACGCTCGCTGCCTGCAAGGTCGACAATGCTGAGACGGGCGGTGGTGAAGGAGTCGAGATCGTCGTTGGAGAGGTTGGTAAGGGTGAGGTTGCCGTGGTGGCGGATGAGTTTGATGGTGAAGATGCTGTGGCTTCGAGAGCTGGCTCGGTTGGCCATGGTGCCAAAGACGGCGCGGTTTTCTTGGCCGCGCTGGAGGAGGTCGCGAGCTTCTTCGGCCGAGTTGATCTTGATCTCGCGCAGACCAGCTACGTACTTGCCGCCATTCTCAACGTCGTTCTTGAGACTAAGAGGTCTGCGGTTGAGCGTAATGCTCGCACTTGCCGGTATCGAGCTGGGAGCCGCATTGGCCATGTTGGCCAGGCTCCAGTTGGAGCCACGCACGCCGTCGGATCGACCCGGTGTAGAGCCCGGTGCAACGTCGAGCAGGTCGAACAGCTTTTCGTTGTAGATCTCGACATAGCTGACAAAAACGCTGTATCGTAGATTGCGGTCGACGGGCAGTTTGGTATCGTCGTGCTCGATGGGTTTGGCTGGTTTTGCAGCACGCGTGGGCGTTTCTGCAAGGAGCCTGCGCGAGACGCTGGGGATCATGAAAGGGTTGACGCCGGGATGGGAGGCAGAGTCGGTGGGGGCGGACGGTTTGTCGGTGCGCTGCACACCCGAAACACCGACGGGTTGAATGCTGGATTTGCTTTCAAGACCGTGGATGCTGTTAAAGATGACGTCGAGCGCGCGTGGAAGAATGCCGGCGCCTCCAGGCGAGCTGTTGCCCATGACCGTGTGACTTTTGCCCGAGTTGGTGACGCCATAGGTGAACATAAGACCGCTCTCGCCTGAGAGGAGCGCCTGGACAAGAGGCAGGGTAGTGTACTGGAAAAATGCGGACTGAGACATATCCTGCTGAGCACCTGCGGAAGAGGTGGCCTGGGTGCCAAACACCTTGGAAAAGATGTATTTGGTGGGCGGAACCATACTGGCCGTCCTGGATCTGACGCCTGGAAGAGCGCTGCTGTAAGCAGGCTGAGATGGCGGATGCATGAGGACTTCGGTGTCGCTAATGACCTCGATGTAAGGACGTGCGGACTGCTGCTGGGCATCCTGTGGTGGGGGCCTGATACGGAGGTAAGCCTTGACCGGTTCAATCTCAAGCAGCCTGGAAGTATCATCACTTGACTGGGAGGTGGAGGTGGCTGTGAGCCTGGAGATGTCGCTGACGGATTGCATCTTGCGCATGTCGGAAGGTGTGTGGCAGCGGGTGTTTGTGCGTGGCGTTGCGAAGGTGGGCTCAGTGTCGGTCCTCTTTCGCCTCGGCTGCGGAGTAGCGTTGGAAGCCAAAGAGTCCGAGAGGGCGGGCTTGAGCAAAGCAGAAGGAGCGCGTCTGGGCTTTGTCGCGGACTGAAGATGCGGAGGAAGGATGCGCTGGGACGAAATCGAGTTGGTAATGTTGGTCATACTTTCTCGTGAAGAGACGAGATGAGTGGGCTTTGCTCGAGGCGTAGCAAAGGTGGGATCGTTCTCGGCATCGGGCGTCGCATGGCTTGAAGCGGGCTTGGGCATGATGGAGGTTTGGGATGCGCGCTGCGCTTCAAAGTGCGATGCTGCTGTGGTGAACGGAAGAGAAGATGCTTCTATATGCTAGCTTAAGGTAGTAGATTGCGCGAACTCGAGCCACTGCGCACTGCCAAAGAGGTGCTCGTCGATCAGAGTCTTAATCGATGAGAGTGTGACACTTGAGTTTATATTTCAGAGTGTTTTTTTCGGCTGAGCTCCGACGCGCGCGCGTATGTGTTGTTCTCCATTCTCTCTCCACACATCCCAACATCCCACATCCCACATCCCACATCTTGTTGATCTTAGAACAGCTAAGTTAGCTCAGCAGCACGCTCATTGCTCACTTATACCAAGACATACCTCTGTAATCGGTTTGGCGTGCTTTGCTTCGAATCCAAGGTCTGCACTTGGACGTCCTGATGGTCCAGTGCATGCGTGGTTTGATCGGATGCTGTGCGGGATGTACTGTATAGTTGTTCAATCGATAGCTTATTGATCATCCCCACCGCACCGCCAAGCCAAGCCTTTCGCGTCCATTGCACGTTCGCACCGCCCAGATCACGTGTCGACGCACGCTGTTAAATCGACCTATACAACAATCGTGGTTTCCCTCGGAAAGATTGCATTCTCGATTGGCGGGTGTGCCGAACTTCGCCGTTGAACGGGAAAAAAAAAAAAAAAAAAAAAAAAAAAAAGAGCAAAATCAATCAATCAATCTCAACCCCCATGACTCGCTCACACCCCATCTTCCACTCTGCCATCCAACCAACCAGCATCCACCATGTCGCCCAACGCCAACGCCAACGCCATCACCACCACCAATCTTCCGCTCACGCTCCTCGCCAGGGGCAAAGTTCGCGATGTCTACGATGCCGGACTCACCTCTGGCCCCCACACCGGCGCTCTCCTCTTCGTCGCCACCGATCGCATCTCCGCTTTCGACATTGTCCTCCAAACCGGCATCCCTAACAAAGGCAAGCTCCTCCACGCGCTCTCCACCTTCTGGTTTGGCCTTTTGACTCCGGAGTTGATCGAGTCGCATGTTATCGCGACGGATTATGCACAGTTTCCCGAGGAGTTGAGGGAGAAGTTGGAGGGGTGGAGCGAGCAGGTGGTGGGGAGGGCGATGTTGGTTAGGCGTGCGAGGGTGATTCCGGTAGAGGGGATTGTTAGGGGGTATATTGCGGGGAGTGCGTGGGAGGAGTATAGGAGGTGTGGGACGGTTCATGGGATCAAGGTGGAGGAGGGGTTGAGCGAGTGTGAGGAGATTCCGGATGGTCCGTTGTTTACGCCGAGTACGAAGGCGGATCAGGGGGAGCATGATGAGAATATTCATCCGGATAAAGGTAGGTTTGCTTTCCTTCCCCCCCTCTTCTCTTCCCTTAGCGCCAACGTGCTTACATTTTTCCTGATTGCATCCTTTCCCTCTCGCCTCTGCAGTGGCTGACATTATCGGCCCCGACCTCGCCCACCAGATGGCCACCACCGCCATCTCCCTCTACACCAAAGCCGCCGCGCACGCCAAAGCACGCGGCATAATTCTCGCCGACACCAAATTCGAATTCGGTCTCATCCCCTCCTCCTCCTCCTCTGGCACCGAGCAGATGATCTTAGTCGACGAAGTGCTCACTCCGGACAGCTCGCGTTTCTGGTCCGCCCAAACATACGCCGTCGGACGCGCGCAGGACAGCTTCGACAAGCAGTACGTCCGGGACTGGTTGAAGGCAAATGGACTCGACAAGGCGGCGGATCAGGGCGTACAGGTCAGTTTGTCAGACGAGGTGGTTAGGAGGACAGAGCAGAAGTATAGGGAGGCGTACGAGGCTATCACGGGCAAAAAGTATGTGGATTAACTTGGGAGAGATGCGGGTGATGCGGTTGATGCTGGACACTGGCGTTGCAGAGTTGGAGTGCCGCACCGAGCCGAGCTTCGTATCGTGTACATCCCGCCTTGCAGTGTTGAGCTCAAGACCAGTGTTGTTCCCTGTGCCATCATACAAAGCTGCCAACCGGGGTTCCAACTGATATGGTATAACATTACCGGGCTCCACTAAAAACACTACAAAATCGTACACTCTGCACCTTGGGGATACCAAAACTCTTAAAAGAAATGACTGACAAGCAAGAAGGGGAGATAAGAGGACCGGAGATTAGGATCTGGCGCGCTTGCTAACGGGCAACGCTGTGGCGGGGAGCTTGTTCTTAGCGCTTCTTGATCTGGGCAATGCCGACTCGACGACGGTGGTGGTTTTGATTGGGGCCGGGTCTTCATTCGATGTGGATGTGGATGTGGATGTGGAGGGGGGTAGGTTGTGGTGGTCGAAGGGGAGTTGTCGCAGTGGTTGGGGTGGGATCTCTTGCGCTTCAGTCGCAGACGACGACGAGTCGAGGGGTTGGTCAATGCTAGCATCAGCCGGATGTGCGGGTAGCTCGTTGCCGACAGCAGCAGTATCTTGTTGGTCTAGCTCGGATGAGGGGTCGTTGCTTGCGGTGGTTGAAGGCGGGAGTGGGGTGTGGGTGAGCTTCCTCCCCGTCTCGATCGCAGCCTCGCGATTGGCTGGGACAAGATCCCACCGACCAGGCATGTTCCACGTTCTCTTCTGCGGCGTATGACCCGTACACCTATCCACCCTGAACTTGCTCCCCAACAACCTGTCCGAGTCCGCACACAACCCCCTAAGCCCATCCCCCATCGCATCGCTCCACACCTTCACCTCTCCCCCCCTCCCCCCCACACTCCCAACCACCTGTTTTGCAACAGATGCAACGTGTTGCGAGGAAGCGTTGAGGTTGGAGGTGAGCGAGTCGAATGTAGAGGTGAGTGTGGCGTTGGTGGTTTTGAGTTTGGCGGATTGGGTTTTGGTGCGCGACTCGATTTCTTCCCTTGCTTTAGTGGTGAGCGAGGAGATTGCGAGGTGCCCATTCGTAAGTGAAGAGGTGCAGGTGGAGAGATTGTTCTCGATGGTGGAGGCGAGTGCGTGCATGCTGGTGGCGAGCTCGGAGCTTGTGCAAGTGACATCGTGCGAGATGGTACCTGTTTGTGAGAGCAGGGTAGTTTGGGAGTGGTCGAGGTGGGATGCGATCTGGGTTGTTGTGGTGGAGAGCGAGTCGAGTTGGGTTGATTGTTGCGCAGCGTGGGATTGCGATGCGGAGGCGGATTGGGAGAGGAGCGTCTGGGCGGTTGTGAGCGAGGTCGAGAGGGCTGATTCTTGCTGGTCTGTAAAGCGGTCCAGAAGCTTGCCAAAGTCAGCCACGAGGTCGGCTTTAAGAGAAGCATTGCTGCGCTTCATCTCATCCACCGTTGCACTCAGCAGCGCGTTCTGCTGTTTCAACCTGGCGATTTCGTCTGCGCTCGCTGCTTCCGCCTCCGCCTTGACTTGCGCGATCCTGTCCCTGTTAACCCCATTCATCTCCCTCACCTCCCTCAACGCAGCAACATGCGACTGCACCATCCTGTCCAACGACTCGGCCACCTCCGCCAACCTCTGCCTATTCGCCCGCACCACCTCCTCAACCGCACCGCGACAACACTGCTTGAGCTCACCCAAACTCGCCTCGCTGCCAGCCTGCATTTCGCCGATGGTCGCCTCCAGCTCGCCGAGCAGAGCGGTGAGGATGTCTTTCGACTCCATCTGGCCGGAGCGCACTTCGCGCAGGGATGTCGAGATCTTTTTGAGGCGTGTTTGGAGGGCTTGTTGCTGTTGTTCGTGGTGGGTTTGGGTGGTGTGGATGAGGGTTTGCAGGGTGGAGGTGAGGGAGGTGTGGAAGTGGGATTCGGCGGTGTGGAAGGTGGTTAGGCTGGATTCGAGGGCGGTGGCTCGTTGGGAGACGGCGGTGAGGCATTCGGTTACGAGAGCGCGGTTGGCCTTTTCGACTGCAGACTTTCGCTCGAGCTTGTCGAACAGGCCCTGCACATCGGCGGTGCTTTGCTGCACGAGCTGAGCAAGGGACGAGGCAGTTTGGTTGAGCTGCGCTTCGCTGGCCATGTACGCCTTTCTGAGCGCCACCTCCTCCTCGACAGTCAACTCGAGCGCTGCGGCTCTAGCAATCATGCTTTCGAGCTCGGCGACCTTATCGGCGCACTCTGCTTTAGCGATGCGCACCTCGTTATCGCGCTTAACGAGCAGCTGCATGTTTTGCTCAAACTGCTCCTTGAGACTGTTGAGCTTGCTCTCGGTCACTTCTGCATTGCGTTTGAGCGTATCGGCGAGCGTCTTGCGCTCCTCGTGTTCGCTGTGCATCGTCTTCCAGGATTCCTCGGTGAGGTAGATGCCGTTCTGATCGCGCGCCGCTTGCAGATCACCTTTGAGCCGTTCGATCTCGAAAACGTACTCTTTGATGAGCGCCGAGCGCGTCATACGTGTGTTGAGCTCTGGGCGGTTCTTGATGGATTTGGCACGCAAGGCATAGTCGAGCGTCGACAGCGTTTCCTCGATATTGGCGCGCTCTTGCGACACGGTGGCAATGATGCAAGTCTTGGTACGTCCGCCTAGAGATTCTTGCAGGAGTCGGGTGAGTTTGGACTCGCGGTAGGGGATGTGGCTGTTTTTTTCGACGAGAGCATTGATGACACGCCCGAGCGTGAGCAGACTCTGGTTGATCATGCCTGCCTCTCTGGCTCGTTTGTTTTCTGCCCCGGAGCGACCAATGTTTTCAGAGCCTGCCAAGTCGACCAGGTTGAGCTTGCCAATCTTGAGCACGTCTTCGCCCCTGGAGCCCTTGTCCTTGATAAAGACAGTCATGGTGAAGACGCTGTGAGATCTGCTGGATTGTTCGTTGCAGTTGGTAGCCGCGATTTGCCTCTTTTGACTGCCGCGGCGAAGCACAGTGAGGCCATGAACGGCATCTTTGAGTGCGACTTCTTCAAGACCCTGGATGACGACACCTTTGCCGCGGGCATCGTCGTACATGCGAAGACCATGCTGTGCATCCTTTTGTGTGGATGCCGACGAGGATGTTTCAGCGGCGGATGCAGCAGAGTCGAGGCTGAGCAGATCGCGAAGCTCCTCATTGTAGAGTTCGATAAAAGTGGCTTTAACCGAGTAGTCTTCCTTGGAGAGCTCGAGGGTGTGAAAGAGACGGTAGAGGGAGCGGGGGATGATACCCGCTTCTGAGCTGTAGGTGCCCATCTGGGAGGTGAGGTCGCCTTCCATCGTGTGCGTCTTACCCGTACCTGTCTGACCATAGGCAAAAATGGTACAATTGTATCCAGACATGACCTCTTCCAAGATAGGACCGACGACATCTTGATAGACCATGCCTTGGTCCGCCTCGGGCCCAAACACCTGGTCGAAATGATAGCTCTTCTGCCGGGTGCCAGACTCTTGTCCGAGACTGGACGACGAAACCAAAACCGACGACGAAGACACAGGCTGCGGCTCAATCGCCACATCGATCTGCTGACAGCGCGGCCCAGACGTTGTGAGTATACCGGGCTCTGTGCGCTTTGGCTCGTTGGGCGCGTGTCCCCTTACACGTACGACGACCTGAATATTAGATTCGGTCGCATCGGATCGTTTCTTATCCGCATCCGTGTTGGAAGCGGATGAGGCTGAGCGTGGTGCGGGTTGTTGGGAGCTATTGACTGTGAGCCTTCTGGCAGCGGCTGAGGATGATACTGGTGGTGCGACGCTGGGTGCTCTTGAACGTGGCTGGGTTGGACGAGTGAGGGCGGACGACGACGGTTGACGTCGGAGCGATGAGGAGCTCGACATGATTGCGAGCGATGTGCGCGTATTTGCGCTGCTTGTTCGCAGCACCTAGAGTGGACAGGGAAGATGAGTTTGGATAAAAGTGATAAGGAAGACAGGCCGACGTTGGTGACGATGGTGATGATGATGATGAGCAGCAGCAGCAGCAGCAGCGACGGAGTGTTGTAGGGAAGCGTTGGGGGCTGATGCGTCTGTGCATCTGTTCCGATCCCAAAAAAAAGATCAACACGCTCTTTTGTCCAACCCGACGCGCTGCTCTCCCTACCACTATCCGATTGGCTCACGTGACAGTTTTCAAACAGCAAAAATGTTAGCCTGACCCAACCAACATCTGAGGACTTGAATTTAGTGATTCACGATTAGCCAAGCGGTGCATCATGTCAGCTGCAGCCAGCCAATGCACGCGCCCTTTGACAGCCAAAATGTGGAGGAATGAATATGATTCCAGAGACTGTTGTCCTCCTGTCCTCCTCATTGGTGTGTGTGTCATTTAACTACTCACTCATCCTTGTGGCACATTATCCATCCGCTTCTCCTTTCCCATCCATCCTCCATCATCCAACCCCGTTCACCCCAAGCTGCAGCTCTATCTCCCAGCCGATATCAACCCATCATGACGGGTACTGCATCGCAATGGGCCCACCCTGCGCTCGACCCGGCCACTCACCTCCTCCCTTCCATCCGCTCCTTCTACCCCGCCTTCACCTCGTACTTTCGCAACGCCAAGACGCTCACCAGCCTCGCTACGTACACAGCCTACTATGCTGATGCGGACCCGTTGCACTCTGCCATCGCTTTCTGCGGTGTCGTGAGCTTATACGTGTGGATCATGGAAAAGATCACGGGTAACGCATCGCAGGTGGATGGTCTTTGGACGTTTTTACCGCTCATCTATTCGGTGCACTTTACGGTGCACAGGTATTTTACGTATCAGCCGGCGAAGCGAAAGCTTTTTGGCGGTGTTGAGCATGCAGGAATTGGGGACAGGATCGAGCCTAGGTTGGCGCTTATGACTGTTCTTTCGTTGCTGTGGAGCGTTAGGTTGAGTTACAATGCGTATAGGAGGGGGATGTTTAGGCGAGGTGAGGAAGATTATCGCTGGCCTTTGCTTAGGAGGGCCATGTCGAGGCCGGTGTGGGAGATCTTTTCGATTTTTTTTATCGCCATTGCCCAGAACATTCTGCTGGTTATCACCGCCCTTCCCAACTACCTCCTGCTTACCACCACCTCGGTCAAGCACATTACCAACCCAGTCCCTCGTCCCATCAACAAGCTCACCCCCGCCGACTATATCCTGGCGGCGCTGTTTGTGCTCAACCTTACCATCCAGTTCTACGCCGACCAACAGCAGTGGAACTACCAAAACTACAAGCGAGGCCAAACCGCTCAGCAGAAACCGCTCCCGAAAGCCATGGTTGACCCGGCCACCAAACTTCCTCTCCAGCGACAGAGCGTTATGCCCTACTCCACACCAGAAGACGCACAAAGAGGTTTTGTGACAAAGGGGTTGTGGGCGTGGAGCCGACACCCCAACTTTGCATGCGAGCAGGTTACTTGGTGGATCTTATACGCGTTCGTGCCGCTTACATTCCTCCCCACCGATCGGGATGGGACCAAGGCTCAGTGGTCGCACTGGGTTAACTATGCGATGGTTGCACCGCTCGCGATGAACGCGCTGTTTTTGGCTAGCGCGAGGTTTTCAGAGCAGGTCTCGGCAGAAAAGTATCCAGAGTACAGGGATTATCAGAGGAGGGTGGGGATGTTTTGGCCCATCGAGACCCTGGGAAGGTCGGTCTACTATAATGTCATCGCGAGGAAGGAGGAGAAGCTTCGTGTCGAGGCTAATGTGTGGGGCAAGAGCAAGGTGAACAAAAAGAAGGGCTAGTAAGCGCAGCTAGCAGCGTGCGGAGATTCAGCTTCAGCTTCGGTTCGACCTCCCTTTTACGTTGCAGCACCTCGCGTCGGTGCCAGCAAGGCTTATTGTACATATCGCTCGATTGCCCGACCTCGATCATCTTTCAACAAACCAATCCAAGTTATCGACTCAAGTGGAACCACTAGTGCACAAAAAAGAGAAGGCATAGACTGAGCCGACGAATTAATCCGAGCAGGAAGCTGGAACCGCGGGGGGGAACAACCACAATTTGACGGTTGATTCTGGCTCCAACGCTGCCGTTGCCACCATCCGCGCATTGGGGTGGGTGGCTATGGCGATGACTGCCTCTTTATGCGCTTGCCACTCGCTAACCACCTCTTTTGTCTGTACATCCCACATCACCACTCTGCCGTCTTCGCTGCCTGTAATCACTGCGCCTATCCTCTCTCTCTTTTCTGGCTCTGTTGGGGAGGGGGGGAAGGTGAGGTGGGGAGTGAGGGGGAATTTGGAGTTGGTGTGTGCGGTGTAGGTTTTGACGATTTTCGAGTTGTAAATGTCCCACATGCGTACTGTGTTGTCCAGGCTGGAGCAGAGGAGTTGCGCCGAGGAGGGGGTGAAGTTTACACCCCCTATCGCGCACGAATCCTTATGCACTAGTGTCGTCAAACACTGGCCTGTAGTCGTATCCCACAACCGGATCAACCCGTCGTACGAACCGGAAACAATGATGGTGCCATCCCTATTAAAGTCCACCCCGGACACAGCCTCGCTATGCGCCGAGATGGTGCGATGGCACCTATTCCTGCTCACATTCCACAGCCGCACTGTCTCGTCGAACGAGCCGGAGACGATCAGTGTGGACTGTGGGTTGTATGCGAGGCATAGGACGTAGGATGTGTGTTCGGTGAAATCGCGCACGAGCGTGTGGGTGAGCACGTTGAAGACTTTGATCGAGCCATCGTCGGAGGCGGAGGCGATGTAGATGGAATCGGCGGACCAGGAGAGGTCGTTGACGCCGGAGGTGTGGGAGGAGAAGGTATGCAGGAGGGAGGAGGTGGGGACGGACCAGATTTTGATGGTGCAGTCGGAGGAGGAGGTGGCGAGGAGCGTGCCCGAGGGGGAGAAGGCGAGAGAGGTGGGGGTTTTGGTGTGTGCGGTGAGCGTGTAGATGTGGTCGGGGGGAGTGGTAGGGGTGGAGCGGGTGGTGGGAGAGGGGTGGTAGGGAATGTCCAGCGCCATCGTATGCTACTTGGACGCTCTGTGTGACCGTAGGAAAGGGAAGGGAATGGGGCAACAGGTTGGGGATGGTGGGGTCGAGATGGTGACCCAGCGAGAAGAAGCAAAGCCAGAAGAGGCGGATCAAGGGTCCAACAGCCATTTCAACGCGCATGCAGCAACCCGATTTCCCAAGGTACTCCACCCCGATCCAAAGTCCCCAACCCCCATTTCCGAATGCCGAATTGCAGAAGCGCAACTCTAAACGGCGCACAACTGTTCCACTTTGCCATCAACCCTTCTCATCATCCACTCTAAGACCCCATTGCTCGGGCCATACACCTTCCGCACGCACCTCACACCACCACCGCCCCCCTCTGTCGCTTTCACCTCGGCCCCTAATCCCACCCCATCGAGCTTCACACACATCCTCGGAACCGCATAGCACACTGCACACACACACACACACACACACACACACACACAATGCAGCACGAAGTCGGCCGTCGTCACCGCGGCATGATCGAAGACGAAGACGCTGCTATCGGCAAGCTCGGAGAAGGTGCGTCTGTTCCCCTGTCTGCAGTCTCATTTATGTAATGCTGGGTAACGAGTTACTAATCTTGCTTATTGGACTTGGGGGTCGCGGTGGGTAGAGTTTGACGATGCGGGTTGTCTGCTGATCTCGGAGGTGGAGCTTGTGTTTTCGCAACCGGGTGCGTTGGCGTCTGCGGACAGTGCGGGGGGTAGGGATGAGGTGGCGACCGCGTGAGTATGCTAACTTGTCAAACAGGCAGTTGAAGCAAGCCAGACAGTCATGGTTCTGAAGATGGATGTCGTACTGACTCGATTCTTTTGTTCCGCCTCTGTTGTGTTGAGGGCAGAGTGTTCTCCAAGACCAAAGACTACGTCTCTGAATTCTCGCGCTACAAAGATCCCAACACCATCCGAGAGATCCGAGAGTAAGCATCCCCCCTCTTCCCTCTTCCCTCCACCCCCTTCACCTCCTTTATCTTTGCTAACAACATGCCTCCCTTGCTTGGTTCTCTGCACAGGCTGCTGCTAAAGCACGCCAAGCTGGACGACAAGCAGATGGACGAAGACGGCAATGAAATCGACAATGCCGACCCTGCGGGTCTGCAACTGACGCAGTTCGAGATGGCGCAGCTGGCCAATTTGTGCATTACAGAGGTGGACGAGGCCAAGGCGTTGATCCCGACCCTGGCGACGAGGGATGATGCGCTGTTGGATTCGCTGCTGCAGGAGTTGGATAACATTCGCAGATTCTCCTAAGTGGGGCTTGGCAACGCAGACAGGTAGAGGAGAGCGACGGGCGAGGGGGGAGGGGCGAGGGGTACATGTACTTTTAGATTCCGTCTACATCAGAAATGTCACACAGACACACCAGCATTTGGTTCCAGTAGTGCCAGGCTCGCCGCAGTGTGCGCCATGTCGGCAAGTTCTGATGAGTGTCTGACGGAAAGATCCTTCGATACTTTTTCCTTTTGAAAAAAAAGAGACAGAGTGGTGAAGAAGTGTGTGTGCATCCATCTAGCCTATCTACCCAAAGTTACTGCAACTCGCCCCTCGCGCCCATCCCCAGCCTCTCCACCAGCACCCTCTTCAACCCCTCCCACGCCCGCACCCCATAATGCCAATACATCCACCCAAACGCGGCCCCACCCAAATGTGCCCAATGGTCAAACATCCTCCAGCGCAACACCACCCCTGCTATATCCACCGCAACCAACCCTGCCACGCCTACGCCGATGGGGAACGTCAAGAAGGGCACGAAAATGAGTCCAAGCTGTGCGTCAGGGAAGGCGCAAGCGGACATGGCAAGGGCGGCGTACACCGCGCCGCTGGAGCCCAAGCTTCCCTGGCGGCCTATCGTGCGTTGAGCGCGGGACAGACTGGAGAGGGTAGAGATGCGGCGGAAGCGGATGGCAGTGACGATGTGGGAGACGGTATCTGCAAACACGCCGGCGGTGGCGAAGAATGCGAGGAAGTGCGGGGTGGCAGATGCTTCTGGGCATGTTTTCCCTCCTGCATGGAGGTAAGAGAGGGAGGAGAGGTGCGAGGCGTAGATGAGCGCCGATCCGCCGAAACTCCACATGGCCACGTTGTTGAAGAGGAAATGGAGGAAAGTCTGATGGCTGAATGCCGAAGTAAGCATTGTGCGCATCCTGTTGCTGCTCGGCCGGTGTAGGAAGTTCCTCCTCATCCAGTGCCACATCCCCCCGCCTCTTCTTGCTGAGGCCACGGTCCACGCGGCAAAAACGAGCGAATTGACCACCACGACAGGCACCACCACTTGTTTGGAGGGCGACAGGTCGAGGTATTTATCAGCGCAGATAATGTAGCTCCTTCCGACAAACTCGGTGACGGCAGAAGGGAGATGCAGTTGTTGACACCACCCCACGAGCCACTCCATGCGCAGGCCGAGCTTTGTAGCCGTGTCGTGCGCCTTTGCGGCCATCAAACGTTCCTCAGTGATGCCTGGACCCCATACGGATTGAGATGTCGAATCTTCGCCGGTGAAGAAGGACGAGATGTTGGCGAACACGTCCCTCGAGCCGCGCAGTTCGGATGCAATGCGGGCGGTGTCCTTGAGAGAATAGTAGGCTGCTCCGGCGAAGGACAATGTGGAGAAGCCGAATAGGAACAACAGTGCGCGTGAGATTGATGGTTGCTGGGCTTTAGAAGGGTCAGAGTACAGCGCTTCTTCTAGTTCCTCTTGTCGCGTGAGGGACGGCTCCGCGGGTGGCGGTCTCGTGCGACGCAGAGGGTTCACCCGGGCAGTAAGGATGGTCGAAGTAGACAACTGTCTGCTGCTGATCTGTGCATCCCGAAGCAGTATTGATGCCAGGGGTTGTGGCGGGTATAGAAGCCTACTTGTCGCCGAGAGCCCATATCGCGGTCCAATTGCAGCGGTCTTGACTAACGAGCTTGCTGGCTTGCCACATGTCAGGCCACGCAGCGAAGCAGCCAATCCCGGTCGTAGCATCCCTGCGAGGTCTTATTGCTGCTCCGATATGTTGTCGTCTATTCCGTCAATGGTGGTCCACCCTAAGTGAGACGTCCGACCATGTTGTAATTGAGAGATGGTAGCGGTTGAAAGGGAAGCGGAGCAAGTGTGCTGATGAAAGGGAAAGCGAGGCAGCGCAAGATGGGACGCGGACCCTGAGCCTCCACACTGCGGTTCACGTGCGAGACAGAAGAAAAAGCTACGCCGAGTTCCGAAGCCTAGCCAAAAGCTTCTGAAACCAATGCCCGACTCGCATTGCCTTTCCCACCCCAACTTGGACTGCCACGTCTTCCTCCAATCTGCCCACGCCCTTGCCTCGACCACCGCTGTCATCACCCATCAACAACTCCACCTCTGGCCCGCAATTGTGTCGCAAAGTGTCGACGCCGGACATGGTACACAGCTGCAGCCATGTCTAGGTGGCATTCTGCAGCCAACACGCACGTCAGCTCCCCCACGAAGTCCGCTTCGAACCTGCACCGTCATGCGCCGGCACCGAATGCAGCGAGCCAAGGCATGGTATCGCTGCTGCTGACGCCGTTCCTGGTGCTAGCGTTTGCGGTGCTGCATGCAGTATACCACTTGGTGTTGCTTGCACGCCAGGCGAAGCTCGGAATTACAAGGGCAACGACGCGACGACCGAACCGTCCCGCAGCGTGGTTCAACTCTCTTGATGATCTTCTCGAGGCCCATGAATGTCCGTCAAGCGCAGTTCGGGTTCCAAAGCATCTTGCTGTAGTGATTGCAGATGCTGCGCCGTCTTCGATACGCTTATACCTCTCGACACTCTTCTCGCGACTCCGTCGACGAGGCGCCGTGCCCATGGTCGATAGCTGGAGCGAGTTCAGATCGAGGTACGAGGCAGCGGTGGAAGCCAAGCATGCAAGCGATATCGCATCAATGGTGCACCTCGCAAGAGTCAGCGGCGTGCAACAGTTGAGCGTCTACACCAGGCAGCCTCTATCCGCATCGATACTGCAGTCCCTGAGCAGGGTCCTGCAGGTGGGATACAAGACTAAGGCGGTCCTTCCACAGGAGCAACGAGAACAGCAGGAGGTAGCAAAGCAGAAAGAGCCAGGCTGGTCGAGGTATGCCGAGTTGAGAAGAAGGACGCGACCAATAGCCAAGAGCAGCGACTCGTCAACCCCGAGCTCGACCGGCTCTGCAGCATCGAGCGATTCGGAAGCTGGGCTGTCATCGCTCGACGAGACGCTCGCATCATCGTACACTGCCGAGAACGACGCTCAATCGCAGTCGGTTGAGCTGCAAGCCGCTGTGGAGATCCGTATCGGGCTCGCAGCCGGATCTCGATCCAAAAGCGCTACGAGCTCGACCTCTCCGAATGAGACAGCAGCGCAGCCTCTCCAAGTCACCCTGCTGAGCCATGGCGATGGCCAGCACCGCTTCACAGAAATCATTAGCGAGCACATGCGCCAGCAAGCAAAGACGTACCTTTCAGACGTTCTTCTACCCGACATCGACTCTGCTACGTCTGCTGCATGCTCACGACGCTTCTCGTCTTCATCGCTGCGCAAGTCGTGGGTGTCAAAACGCGCGACCTTCACCTCGGAGCTCACAGTGGCGAAACTAGACCGCACGCTCGGCGAAACAGGATACTTGGCAGAACCAGAGTTGCTGGTGGTGTTTGGCGCGAGACCGAGGTCGAGACAGTTGTATGGGTTCCCGGCCTGGCCGATACGGTTGACAGATCTGTTTTACGATGCCAGTGTGCAGCCGAATAGGGCGTACGGCAGTGGAGACTTTGTCTCGGCGCTGAGGAAGCTGGCAAAGACCGAACAGAGGTATGGCAGGTAGATAGAGGATGGAAAGCATGCTTAGATCATTAGATGGCTCACCTGAAGTTGAATACTTGGCAATGGCATCCCTTACTCGATTGCTAGCTAGCTCTGTTCACGGTTCGATTAGCTGCCTAAGTTGCACTGACGAATGAGGTGTTGGCCATGGACACCGATTGCGGTCATCCTCTTGCCGATATACCCGTATTGTGCCGATCAATGATGGCTATTGCAAAGCCGACGAGAGCAAAGAGCAACCAGCGGAGCAGCGAAGCGACATTCGTATCCTATGTCGCTATCATGAACTTCATAACTAATTGCTGGTGTTTCCGACATCTTTCGCTCTCCTCGTTTTCCCACCAAATTCCTCAAGCAGCCTGGCTCAGACCTAGCCTGTGTCGCACTTGATACCTCCTCCAACCCTCCCTCACCTGTGCGAACCTCTTTGTCAAATTCATGTCTTTAGGCAACGCTCTCTGGATGATGTGGTTGCATCATGGGTTGATCAGAGGTTTGCTGAAGTAGCTACAGCGCAGCAGGTGTGTGTGCGCGGCGAATGGGATTGTGAGTGGATGGTCAAAAGTGGGGAGTGGCAGCCAGGCAGCCAGCGCACGACGAATTGCAACTCTTGACAGCTGCATGCGCCCCCCAGCCACTTTGCCAACCCCCCTCGCCTGTCCACCTTGTCTCTCACTTCTATCACACTGCTCTAACTATCCACCTGCCCTCGCTCGACCTAGGCAGTTCCAGGCCGAACAACAACGCTAAACCGAAGGCAAGATTGTGAAGGAAGAGCTAGCAAGCAATGTGGGTGCCAAAGTATCTTCTCTACACTGCAAAAGTGTGTCCCTATGCTGCACACACCTGTTGCTGGGATTGCGCACGATACGTTTGAAGTGGACTTGGCTAACAAGCCCAGCTGGTATGAGGGAAGGGTGAATAGGGCTTCTAAAGGTGTGCTACTGACTTTCCCCCTGTTCTTCTTTTCCTTATCCTGAATATGGGGGGTTGTGGTGGATATGCTGACAAGTTGTTGAGCTGTGTGTTTTGCAGTGCCGGTGCTGGTGATGGATGGTGAAGGGGAGCGCGAGTTCAAGCTTCCTGAATCGCTCGTGATCGTCGAGTATATCAACGATCTCACCTCCAATTCGATCTTCCAGACCACCAACGCGCAATACAAAGCCATATCCGGCTACATTGTGGAGAGGTATGCGCAACTGGTGCAATCGCACTACATGGCCGCTGTCATCCAGCGCGATACCTCCGCTTTCCCCGCTCTCCGTGAGGGTTTGGTCGAGTTCAACTCCCTCCTCACCACTCACGATCCAAAGAGTGCGGATGGGAAGCAGGGACCGTTTATTCAAGGCGCGGAGAGGTTGGGATATGCCGATCTGAACATTGCTCCGTTTGTAGCGAGGATTCTAAGCGCTAGCAAGCACGGGCTGCTTCCGAAGGTGGAGGGTGAGGGGGATAAGGGGGTGCATGAAGGGGTGGAGGAGGGAGGAGAGGGGCTGGAGCGCGTGAAGAGGTGGTGGGAGGCTGTGCAGAGTGTTGAGGTGTGGAAGCAGGTTTGGGTCGAGGAGGGGTATCTAGAGCCGCTTAAGAGGTGCGTTGCTCAACAGGAAGGCGGCAGCAAGTGATCTTGCCTCTCTCCCCAAACCCAGTGTGGGGTGTTGAGGACAAGACGCAAACCCAAGTCAACTCTGCTTGTTCAAACTTGTCCTGCTCGGGAGCTGCGACGTGTGTGGCCCTTGGCAAGACGGTATGTGAAGGGAAGCTTTCTGTGCTGCCAGCGTAGTTTCTGAGTTACGAGATTTCATGGAAGAGCTGAAAAGATGTTGACTGTGTTGTGTAGTATACTGTACATGTCATGAAGGGTTTATGCAATCTGTGATTCCGGTTGGAAACAATCGTTTTGCAACTACGCACACATAAAGACGCAGCAGCGCCATCCTCACCCCACCCAACAACCCCATTCATTCCAGTCGCTCTACCAAAAGACGAGCTGCAAGAGAAAACCATCGAAACCGAAACCGAAGCAAGCTTAGCCGGAGCAAGACCGAGTGGCTGCCTTGCTCGCTCGAGCGATTAACTACTTGGAAGTGGTGCTGGCAGAAACGATGATCTGCTTCTCCTTCTTCAGCTGGTTTACCAGGCTCTCGGAAACATTGAGCTGGTTTGCCGCGACAGGGGCTGGGAGGAGGGCGAGCCACTGGGTGAGGGAGAAGTCGTCAAACTTGACCTTGTCGCCGAAGTGGGCGCCGCGGAAGATCTCGATGAATTCTAGGGGGTCATCGCCGATGTTTTGGATGTAGTGTCCGTAGCTGTTCCAGGGTACGGGTGTCAGAGATAAAGGATTTGTTGCGTCAGTATGTTGGCTTTTTGGATAGGAAGAACGGAATGTAGGAGAGGAAAGAGCTGAAAAAGGGAAGGAAATGGGGGAGATGGGGGGGGAAGAGGGGAGGACTCACTTTGTGGGGAAGACCCAAGAGTCGCCCGCTTGCAGCTCGAACGTCCTCGCCGTTGCACCGCCTGCAAAAGCGGTAGCCCTTGCTTTCCCTTTCACAACATAACCCCACTCTGCATTCTTGTGCCAATGCAGCTCCCTCAGCCCGCCCTTTTCCACGTGCACATACGCACTTGCCAGGGTAGGACTCGCAGCAAACTGGCGGTAGTCTGTAATCTTCACCCACCCTCCTCCTCCTGGTGCAGCTGTCTTATTCTGCTGGCTCAACGCATACACATACGGCGACTCGACCTCTCCACCAGGGTTGCTAGCGACGGCTTTGCGCGCGTCTGAGAGTGACAGCCAGGTTTCGTTCTGCTTTGCAGCGACGATGTATGGGTCGGGGGTGGGGATCGAGCTGAATACGCTGGGGTCCCAGCCGAAGTTTTCGGCCAGCACGTCGCGCGGGGTGTGTGCGATCCAGTCGTCGAGAGCAAATGTGGTGCCACTCGCGTCAAAGTTGCCATCGTCAAACACCAGTAGGTATTCTGCGCCGTCGGGTCCGGCTTGGAGGGTGTGTGGAACGCCGCGGGGGAAGGACCAGAGATCGCCGACGTGTGCGTCCGAGACGTAGTTCTTGTTGTCTTCGTCGTTAGCGCTGATTCGGACGGTGCCGTTGAGCACTAACCCCCACTCGGCGACGCGGTGCCAGTGCAGCTCGCGGTATGCATAAGGGGACAGCCGCTGTTCCGCAGCAGCTACGTCAGGCGACGAAGGAAGGTCTGTAACAACCTGTTCTCTCACCCAGCCGCCAGTCAACAGCTTTGAGTGGCTAAGCGAAAAAGACCACTTCAAGTTCGGAATTGTTCCTGCATCCGTAGACGGCGGGCTCAAGTAGTCGGGGTTCTGCTGGTCGATTGGTGTATTGGACTCGTGCAAGAACGGCGCGCCTTTGGAGCCACGCACTGGTTGCGGGGAAGATGAGCCAAAGTTGGTGATGCCGCCGTTATCGGGTGCAGCGGCGGCTTGACGCTTGGTGAGGGAGGCGGAGTAGTCAGGGCGCACGTGGCGGGTGACACGGCGATGGAGGGGGCTGGAGACAGCAGAAGAAAGGGATTCGGACCGGGGTTCGAGGGCGGGAACGGCGGAGGATGAGCGTGCGTACGGGGCTTGTTCGAGGGGAAGCACGCGCGAGTGCACGGCGCTGGAGAGCAGCAAAGCAGCGGAAATGAAGGGGAGGGTGAGCTTCATCTTGTGAACGTTTATTGCAGCCGGGGGGGGAACGAAGAGGGAACGACTTCTCGGTTGTGTTGCACTGGAGAAGACGAGAAGGACAATGAGGAAAAGAGGTTGACAGGCTTTATATGTTCGTCCATCGCCAGGCTCGTCGCAGAGCCGTTTGGGCTGCTTGCTGTTGCGAACATGACTGTGCACCGTCCGACGAAGCGGCAACCACAATTCAGGAAGAAGAATGGCGATCTCATCACCAACAGTCACACCATTACTCCGGTCTCTACTACCCCTAGTTCATGCTTATCATAATACACAGATATACGCTGGTCCCTGGGCAAGGGTGTGTGTGTGTGCTAAGCGATGAAGAATTCCCCTAAACAGCTAGCTCCGGGAAAAGCAAAAGCCGATGGCACCATCCTTCGTCCTTGCTGGACTGGGCCCCGCTTGTCACCGAGGATCTCACCGTCCCGCTTAACGAACTGCAAAAAGTCTGCGTGAAGGATGCTAAGAGAGGGGGAAAGGTGTTCATAAAGCAACGGATGGTGTCATACTCTTGCAGGTTGTGAAAGCAGGACTCCGGCGCCTTCCACGTTTCTCGCTGCAAACCCTTATCCCAACGCTCAAATGAGCGAGTCAACCTGTCAAAATTCGCTTTCGCACTTACTGCCCCATTATTCTGGTGGCAGTTGCGGCAGTGGCAGCGATAGCGAAAGTGGCGAACGGAGGCTTGAATCACGTCATTAACGGACCAAACCATCTTGCACTAGTGCACAGCGGAGTTACATAGACGATGCAAACCAGCAATGTGCAGACCAGAAAGTGGAATGTCAGAAACAGTCGAAAAGCACACCACAAGAGAAAGAGGAGGGTAGGAGCAGGCGAGTGTTGAAAGGCATTATGCCAAGGTCGCACTGGTCCCAGGGCTCCATTTTAAGCGAAGGCGATGCATGGTGAGCAAAAAAAAAAAAAAAGCTGAGATGTTCATGCAAACCGAGCTGTGTTGTGGGGTTTGCACAATTTAAGTGTCGATGGCGAGCCAGCCTTTCGCCGCTTTTCAAAATCGCTAACCATCACCTCTGTCGATTGTAACAGTTTTGCACCTCTGAATTCGCCCTTCAACTCACAGCTCGGCCCCCCCCCTTTTCGTGTGTCTAACATTGAGGCTTGCTTGGATTGCGAGGAGCTACACTACATTTGTGGTATGCAGTGGGGCCAATCTAACTACTCGTTTTTGTACCCCTGCAGAAGCTCGTCGTTCCAAGTGATGAACGCACCTTGGCTGCCGAGGCCGTTGCCATTGTTGTCCTTGGGGTGGTCTCGCGTTGCCTTTACTGCTAGTGCTGCGATTGTGTATGCTGGCTGTTCTGGTTTGAGCAGTTTTCCTTCTTTGTGCAGTGTTATGAAGCGATTGATTTCGTCGGTTTTCATTGCGTCGGGGCCGTTGGTGCGGAGGAGGGTTTGCATGTCGGTGTCGACTACTCCTGGGCGCACTGCGAAGGATGCAATGGATGATTCTTCGTTAGCGAGCGTGCGTGCGATCGCGTTCATTGCAGCTTTGGACGCGTTATACCCAGCCCAACCCGCAGTATTGCCCGTCGCAGCACCGGAAGACACAAACACCACCCTACCGGCCTTGCTTTTCCTCAATTCAGGAATTGCAACAGACAGCGTGGTGATGAGGGAGACGGTGTTGATGTTGAGCATTTCAGCAAAGGCATCTGGGGTGAGAGAGGCGATGCGGACGGTGGAGACAATGCCAGCATTGAAGATGATCGAGTCGAGCCTGCCGAACCTGTCCACAGCTGTGGAAACGGCGTGTTGGTTGGTGGAGGGGGAGGTGACGTCGCCTTGGATGCAAATGAGGGAGGAGGGGTGGGTGGATTGGAGGGCGGAGAGGGAGGGGGGGAGGGTGCGAGAGATGGTGACGACGCGGGCGGCGGGGAAGGGGGAGGAGGGGTGGGAGGAGCCAGAGAGGAGAAGGCGGAGGATGGCAAGGCCTAGACCGCGGGAGGCACCAGTGAGGAGGACAACGGGTTTTTCTGACATTGGTGGCTGCAATATTGGATCGAGATGGGATGGAAAAGGTGGTTGCGATGGTGGATAGCAGAGGTTGAGAGGTAGGCCGAAATAGAGTAAAAAGATGATGTACGATGCTCGATAGGCCGCGCACGGTCACCCGATAAAAAAGAATGCGAACGCTGTATGTGGAGGATTTCTTCGCTTCAGCCAACCCACCGCGCAATTGAGTGTTCCGACCCCTCTGCTTCTTCTCAAGCTCACCTCACCTCGCCTCTCAATAGACTCTTCTGCTTCAAACAAGCATCATCAACGGATTGCCACGGGTATCCTAAACTTTGTATGCTTAGCTTTTTGAATCTCTATGAAGGCGGAGAGCGAGACCGACGCCGACTGCTGCTGCTGCTGCCATGGTGTGGTCTATCCCGCTCTCCGTCTCGATCCCGATCATCGCCACGACGATGACGAGACGTTCTGCTACGCTCTCCTTCATGATATCGTTCAGTCCTCGATGGTGGTGTGCGCGAGCGGCGCCGTGACGAGGAACGGTCTGCCACATCGACGTCTAGGATGCTACGAGACCTCTTCATCTGTTCGTAGCGGTTGATGCCCTCGCCTTCTTCTTGGTCTGAAGCTTCATCTCGACTATCGTGGCGGTGGCGGTGGTGGGGGGAGCGATCAACACGGTGACGTTTGTGCTGCCGGCGATGGTCATGGTTATGGTGTCTACGTCGATGTGTGTCAGGGGAGGCAGCATGGCGTTTGGGGCTGGAAGCGCGGTTTTTGCGCCGTCGTTCTTCTCTCTCTGCACGGATTCTTGCTCGCTCTTGCTTTCTGCGCCGCTTTTCGCCTTTCTCGAGTTGGTCGGTGTGCTTGGCTTTGCGTTTCTCCTCTCGCCGTCGCTGCTGGAAGTAGGACGCCATGGGATCTTCCAAGTCGGCTTCTCCCTCGTCCTCGTCCTCATCCTCGTGCTCCTCTCTCTGCGCAGAGCGTCCGGAAAGGAGCTGTTGAGGGGCGGCATTGAAGCTCTTGACCTCTGCCTCGACCAAGTTGCCCTGGTCATCGCGCATCTTGGGCTGCTTGTAGCTCGCCACATGATCCACCCTCAACGTTCGCCCCAACACCTGCGCTCCATTCAGATTGTCTACCGCCAGCACGGTCGACCTCTGATCTTCATACATCAAGAACCCAAACCCGCGATGCTTCCCCTTCCCACCTTTAGGCTGAGGCTGAGCCTCTCGGGAGGAACCACCTCCATCGTGATCATTCCTTCCGCCATCCTTGTTGGGGGGATTGGGATTAGCACGCGGCAGGTTGACATCGACGACTTCTCCGTATTGCGAAAAGATGGTGATGACGTCGCCTTCGGTGAGGTCGTAGGGGAGACCGCCGATGAAGATGTAGGCCGAGTCCTTGTACTGCTCGTGCCAGGAGGCAGAGGGGTTGTTGATGGCAATGTCGAGTTCGGCCTGGTTGATGCGGCTGATTTCGCGCACCACGTTCATTGTGGTCGCAGCCAAGCTGGGCTTTGAGCTGTAGGATGAGAAGGGGCTGTCGCGTGTTCTCGAGATGGGGTTGATGGATTTGCTGTCGAGAGATGGAGTGAAGGGGAAGAACTGCGGAGAAGAGCCGATTGAACAACCCTTTTATTGCGACTCAGCCTTTTCAACGAAAATGCCAACAATGCCAAAATTAAGGTCGAGAAAATAGCCAAGAAATGTCCAACAAAGAATATGTTTAGAGCGCGTGCGTGTGCTGATTTTGGATCAAATTCAGAATAGAACTGGAATTGGATAGAACCCCTGACTGGCTCTGCTATGCAATGGCAGAGTTGCGCTCGAGCCACCAGCGTCACACGGCAGCCAAATGCAAATGCAAATGCAAATTGTGATTGTCGCAGCGCCATCATCTCTTTTTCTCTCTGTCATATCCTCATACTCTCGACAGCATCGACATACCTAACTACAGAGTCATCGCTGCTTAGCTCTCATTACCAGCCACACACCAACCCAGAGTGGCAAATTGGAAGCGGCGTTCCGCAACACTATCCGTCTTATCCTCGAGACCCGGCCACTTACTGCAGCACGATGCCCTCCGATCTGGCATATTGGATCATCTCGGTGCCATTGGAAGACTCGGATCCGCACCGCATGTTTTCCGAACTCGGCAACAAACTCCTCTCCGACGGCGGCTCTGCCTCCAACGATTTCGGCCAGCTCAACTTCCCCCCGCTCAAAACCGGCACACTTGAATCGCTCATCTCCCTCAGCGAGGATCTACCAAAGCTTGATGGGCAGTACACCCAGATCGTCGCCAAGATCATCGACACGCTGCGTGCGCTGCTCAACAACGATGAGGCCGCTCTTGCGCAGCATGTTTTGGTCAATGAACAGAGCCTTGATGATTACATGTTGGGGTGGGCTTGGAATACGGGAAAGTACCGTGCGGACAGGGGGCTGAGGGAGACGGTGGATGTGCTGGGAAAGGAGTTGAACAGTATTGATAGTGTAATGAAGCAGAAGTTGGGCAACTATAATGCTGCAAAGAGTCAACTGCAGCAGCTGCAGCGCAAGAAGCAGGGCAACCTCTCGGTCCGCTCGCTCGCCGATGTGGTTCACAAGGAGGACTTCGTCGATGCCAACTCCGAGTACCTCGAGACGCTCCTCGTCGCCGTCCCCAAGAACAACGTCAAAGACTGGCAGACCCGCTACGAGCGTCTCACCCCCATGGTCGTCCCTCGCTCCTCCCACAAGATCTCTGCCGACGAAGAATACGCTTTGTTCAACGTGACCGTCTTCAAAAAAGTCAAGGACGAATTCGTGCAAAAGTGCCGCGAGAACAAGTTTGTCGTCCGCACCGACTTTGTCTGGGACGATGACCTCGTCTCGCGCCAGCGACAAGAACTCGAAGATGCGGGCGACAGCGAAAAAGAGCTCTGGACCGAGCTGCTCCGGCTGGCAAGGACCAACTTTAGCGAAGCGTACCAGGCGCTGGCGCATCTGAAGGTGGTCAGGACATTTGTCGAGAGCGTGCTCAGGTTCGGGTTGCCTGCGGAATATTTTGCCGTGGTGGTGCGGCCGAATCCGAAGAGGACAAAGGCGTTGTTGGCAACGTTGCAGACGCATTATGCCTACTTGGAGAGTTATAACCAGAGTGCAAGGCAAGGTGCGAAAAGGAAGAACAAGGACGAGACGAATGTGGGAGATGCGCCGGGAGAGTATGCGCAGTTGCTGGAGGAGGAACAGTTCCCATTTGTTCTTACAGAGCAGTACATGGTGGCAGCCTAGATCGTTGTTTGCTCCTCTCGCTGCTCGCATGCCTTCAGGTTCATGTCTTTCTCGGTCCATATTCCCCTTGTTTGTCGTTTTCAACAGCAGCTCGAATACACTTGGCCACTATGCAAATCACCTTTTTCGCAGCATGTTCTGTTCATTTGGAAACAGAGCCACGCGATCCTTCTCAGCAACGTTCCGACAACAATGTGGATCCCATCCAACCACTGAGCAACGACGGCACACTCACAATGCATGCCATTGCGCCGGGGCAGAGCACTTGTACGCAGTTGGGGGTCATGATTCATTCTACTGGAATCCGTCGTTTCTTATCATGTGCTCTACTCTACTGTGTTTTGCGGTGTGAGTGTGGATTGTGTCGTCATTGCAGCAGCTTGAGCAGCTCCTCCTTCTGTTCGGCAGTCGAGCTCGCATCAGCCTGCACCTGTTGGCGCTTGAGCGCAAGGATGTGTTGGTTGATAAAGTACTTGGTGAGCGTGGCTGGTGGGATCGAATGTGCGCCGTCGATCTTGCCCAAGCAGTGTGCTGCTGAGCCACAGGCACAGTCGAAAGGTTGCGACATGGACCACTCTGTGCTTGGGTAGACTAAACGACCCATTCGATTCAAACACAGACCACCGAGATTAGTACACAGATCGCTTCGAACCATACGAGTCTAACTGAAATAAACCAGGAGGTGAGGGTATGGTGTGGGGGCACTTACAGAACGTCAAAGTGTCCCCCTTTTTTATGTCCTTCTCCGCCCTCGCTCTCCACGTCGACTTATCCTCCGCATCGCCGATCACAAACGCCACGTTGGGATCACACGAATGGTTGCAGTACAACAAGTCCGAGTTGAGCTCAATATGCGTATCGGGTCCAGTTTGGACGGTGGAGTAGCTCTTCTTGGCCGCAAAATCAGCGTGCGGCGCGAACGGCGTGATCAAGTCCCCCTTGGTAAAGTCCTGCAGCGAGATGAGGTGCGAGTTGTACGAGCCGTTGTTGAAGATGACTTGAACCAGACCAGGGTGGGTGGGACGGTGGAGGCGCGAGGCTAGGGCGCCATCGCCGGCGGTGAGGTGGCCTTGGTAGGCCTCGGTAGGGGCGAGGGGGGAGGTGGGGGTGCTGGTCATCATCGTGTCCAGGCCTGAAGTGGAAATGCAATGGTAGTGGTGAGCAAACAGAGTAAGGGAGAGAAACAGCAGAAGGAAACAAAGGGGAGGAGGAAGCAGGGGAGGCGAGGATAGGACGCGGGCACAAGCAACGGTTGGAAGATCCCCAGGGACCGAAACGAGTTTGTTGTTGAAAGTGGATCTTGAAGCGGACAAGCGACAGACGGGTATGCGAGGGGCAAAAGGAGGGGGGGGCGCCGAGAAGATGGGCTGTGCACATGGCCAAATTCGCAAGTAACCCCAGTCTATCGTTCATTAAACGAGCAGTACGAGAGTGAGAGTAAGTGTCTCTCATGCCGATCCTGCGCCCTCGGCTGCAATAGCTACCATCCTCCGCTGTCCTCTTTTCTTGCGCATTTCCCTCTCCCAACACTCATTCCTAACCCTTGGACAATGATGTCCAATCTTGATTCCGGTCAGACGGAGAGGGCACCGAAGGACGAACAACGAGGGAAAGTCGTGTTAGCGGCAACTTAGATTAGATGCATGAGTACATGAGACGGTAGCCGAATAAAGGCAGAATCGACGCACAGACATCTTCTGTTGTTGTTTGTCGGCTGTGAGAGGGAGCGGGGGGACACAAGTATCGTGCGATCCACGGTTTCAAACCCTTGCCCTCATCCTCGCGCTCCGGCGCATCGAAGCTTCCGGTAGAGCCGGTTGGCGAGGCCGAGTTTCTTCCAATCGCACGAGTCCCCGCGTTCCAATAATCATTTTTTTTAAAAACTGAATGATGCGTACTGTACGTATCCTGACGAGAGACACAAGGAGCAGACGGATCTCTGCACAAAAAAACAGATGCAAGAAGCTGTGCTTGACAAGATGGCCGTCTGTTCTTCTAACAACTCGGCCTGTCGATCTGGCTGGCTTCAGTGGCGGTTCAGGAAGCATTGGAGGCGGTCTAGCCCGAGAAAGGAACATGTCAAGGTTGAGAGCAGTTTTACGACGAGGCAAAGCGGCACGGCCAAGCATCCAAGCCCGAATTCATCCATACCAGGGATTACTGACGACTAACACACATTGATTCGCTCATTCCAAATGGCTGCTATACCGCGCAAGTCTACATGGTTTTGGGTACAGGTGCCTTTGTTTCATGGCGACTCGCAGGGCGCTGCGCAACCTGACCAAAGTGACGGGAATCGTTTGTGGCAGAGGCTGGCGTTAAGAATGCTTGTGCTTCTAGAGCCACTCGATGACCGGCTTGATGACCATTCCGCACTCCTGGTCGTGAACGGCCTTGTTCATGTCCACGGGCTTGTAGATCTTGACCACCTTTTCCAGAAAGCTGAGCTCGCCCGCTTCCAGCTTGCTCACGAGGTAGGGGAGCGTCAGCTCGGGCAGCGAGTTACCTGTGTAAAAACAGAAAGAGCAGAAAGGATGCGGGAAATGTCGGCAAGGCAAGCAAGAAGGTTGATGGCAATTGGCGGAGCTTGGTGGAAATGGCTTACCCATGAGAAGGCCTTCGACAGACGTTCCTTGAGCCTGGTGAAAGTAAAGAAGTCGAAAGTCAGCCTAAGGAAGACCAAGAGCGAGTGAAAATGGCCTTCGGTATTCGCAATCAACTTACCAAGAGTTGAGCGTGTGGCACAGGCAGGGGTGCATCAGGAGGAGGCACACCTACCACGACCGACCTGCCACCCACAGCCAAAGCCGTGACCGCGTTAGCCATCGCCACGGGCGCGCCACTCGCCTCGACAGCCAGCGACGCACCTCTCCCATCCGCACTGTACTCCTTGACCTTTGCTGCAAACGTAGCCATGTCCAAACCTCTGACATTGATCGTATGCGTTGATCCCACTTCGTTGGCCATTTCCAGCCGGGCGTCATTGAGATCACATGCAATGATCGATGCGAAACCGAGCATCTTACCGCCGTAGATGGCACCAAGACCAACAGCGCCAATGCCAGTAACGAGAAGCGTCTGCTTGCTGCGCTCGTAGCGCGAAGAGGTCCTGGCCGAGGCAGGGACGGGAATGCCTGCAGATTCAAACAGCTCAAAGGAGCGCGGCTGGTCGGAGGGTGCCTTTTCGAACACGGTTGCAAACCCGGTCTGGAAGCCACAAGCCAGCGCGCAGACGAGCTGGGTGGGGACGTTGGAGCTGATCTTGGTCAACTGTAGACAGCATGGAAAGGGTGTCAGCGTGGTTGGGAAAGAGACGGTTGAAGGATATCGAGGCAGTTTGGCACTTACGCTGCGATCGGTGACAGCCATCCTGCTGGAAAAGGAACTCTGACCAAAGTATTTGACAAGCACCTCGCCTTTGGAACCGTCTTCTGCCTTGTAAGGCACCTTGACTTGCTGCATCTCTTTGTTAACTCCAGCCAGGTCTGAAGCAAATTAAACACGACATTGGGGACGTTAGCAAGGGCTAGCGACGCGATCACTTGGTAGTGGGATCGTCGGCTTACTCAAGGGTACAAAGATGTCGCAGTAAGCTGGACGGCTGGACTGGCAGTTGTTGCAGCCGCCACAACTGCAGAAGCTAGCGAGGACCGAGTCGCCAACCTTGAGTGGGCCATTGTAGGTGCTAGAGAGATGCTCTATGACACCAGCGCCTTCGTGACCGTAGATAGCCGGTAGCACTTGGGGCGTTGCGTTATCTCGAGAATAGAGATCCGTGTGGCTGTTCAAAGTTATGCAAGCAGGCACGGCTCAGTGACGGGTAGCTTGGATACAGAGCAAGTGGTGGGAGGAGAGGAGGACTCACCAGACACCAGTGTGATGGAATCGAACAATGACTTCGTCCGACTTGAGTTTGGCTAGATCAAGCTCAATGTCTACAAGCTTGAAGGAACCATGAGGCTCGTCGATGATGAGAGCCTTTGCGTCGAGTGGCTGCGACATGTTGGATTGCTCTTGCGGATGTTGTGCGTTGAACAGAGTTGATGGTATGGTGTTGGAGAAGTTCTCGATGTCGATATTGATTGGTTTTAGACAGGCAGCAGGGACGGGGAATGTGGGGTAGAAGTGCGGGGTAGATAAGTGATGCGCTCGGGAGAATTGCGCGGATTTGGTGCGGCAACGTGGATACGACATGAAAGCAGAAGCTCTAACTCTCCGCACAGCGTTGCCACGAGAATATTGGGGGCACGGCTAAGTCTAGCGAAGATAATGTTCGGAAGCATTGGTCCTCGCACCTGCAGCGACGCATTCGGTGAGGTCTTCTCGCCGAGGGGCCAAAGATAGAGTTGGATGTCTTGGACAAAGGACATTGCGGAAGACACGGCCAAACTTGGGTTTTGTCGGAAGAAGTTCCTTTGCGGGGAAATGTTTCGAAGGGCAGCAAGGTCTGGACTTAATCTTTTCAATGTCGAGCGACATTGAATTGCTCTACCCACGTGCTTTAACGAGACTAGGATCAGGCATATGGCCAAGGCGAAATGGTGCGAACATGTGAATGGGTAGCACTGGCGTCCCAAGACAGTCCTGACCGACCTCTGTGAGCATCAAGAATCTTGGTTGTACGGGAGAAGGTATCAACAACAACGAAAGCTGAAGCTCGGATGAGCAATAGCAAATCCCAAGACCTGGCGACTCGTTGTTGATCTTGATTGCATCGGGATAGAGTAGACCGATATTCAAGTTTGGTAGCGTTCGGTGCCTTGCTTGATCCATCACGTCTCTACTTCAATCGGGACGATGAGCTGTGGTGTCTGCGATCTAGGTTGGTTTGGGTGCTCTGATTCCGCTGGACCACCAGGCACGCATTGTTCAGTTGCAACTGCACCACAACAAAGCGAGCATTCTGCGCAAGGGTGGCATCGAGCTAGCGCCGATCCCGAGCCAGCAAGCCAACAAAGGAAGCTTTCACCTCGGGTCGCTTCTTATATCCTGTCTAGCCCATGTTTGGCTGCAACTGGTTGAGTAATGGTCCCTTGTCACAGTGTGTTTTGCCGTGTTGGGGGTAGTGAAGGGAGAAGGAGGTGGACCCAGCACCGTGGTTGCGAAGCAAGGAAAGAGGTCTGTGGAAGCCGATTTCGATCTGCGCTGCACGTAACTACCTGTATTGCTGGAGTCGTTTTGGTTACTTGGAAGGGCTGTACTGTACAGTAGAGACCACAGAAACTGGGTTTCGACTTAGCAAAGCGCCGCTCGCGCCACGACAACTGACCACAAGACTTGCATGTGCCATAGTCTCAGTGTCTTGTCTCCAGCTGAGCCTCGGTGCCAAGATCGGTGTTCGGTTATCCAAGTGCATCGTTTGCAAGGTTTAGAGAAAACATATAAGTCCACCTCCTTCTCTCGCTCCCTTCTCCATACATGTACCAAACTCCCATTCCTCTATGCCCCGCCAACACACGCTCTTTTTGCATTCAAATCAAGATGGTCCAAACTTTTCGAGGCCTGCTCGCGCTTGTTCCCTTTGTAGTGCTTCTGCTTGCAACTTTGCAAATCGTCACTGCAGCCCCTTCCACCGATGCGCGCCCTGTCGCAGCTTCTACCTTCTCCCATGCCATGCGACGCCGCCGGGCGCTCGCTGCACGACAAGACCTGATCCCCCGTGCTACCCCCGAAGAGATCGAGCGCGCGTTTGAGATCCTCAAGCGATCCGAGCACTGGAGCAGCGAGCTGCAGAAGCGTGCAGCGTCCACCGCGGGCAAGTCCGGCAACAACGAGTGGTTGGTCAATGACGACGAGCAGAGCATTTGCTTTTGCGTCAACCGCAATGCTGCGGGTGGTAGCGCTTCGTCTGGAGCGTCTTTGAGCGCCAGCTCAGCTGCTTTGTCGGGTGCTAGCTCGGCAGGTAGCGGGAGCTCGTACTCTTCATCGGGCTCTAACGCAGGTTCGTACGCCACTTCCGGTTCCGGATCTAGCTCTGGCTCCTCCTCTGGCTCTTCTGAGCGCTCTTCCTCCGGCTCGTCCGCCAGCGGTAGTTCAGCCTCTTCCTCCTCATCTGGCTCATCGTCCAGCAGTGGCGGCTCCTACAGCCCAACCTTTGTTTACAACAACTCGTACGACAACTCCAAATCCACCACCTCCTCCGTCACCAACAACAACTCCGAGTCCACCACCATCAATAACAACAACTCCACTTCCATCGACAACTCGACCCACGACTCGCACAATACCTACAACACCAACCAGACTTCCACCACCAACAATGTCCAGCAGACAAACTTTGCTGGCGACCAGAACAACACGCAAAACAACGTGCACCAGGTGAACAACAACGACAACTCATCCCACACCTACAACGATAACAGCAGCAACTACCAGGACAACAGCGTGCACAACAAGGACAGCGGAAACACGGACAACTCGCAGACGACCAACACGACCAACGACAACTCGCAGCACACCCACACCACCTCCACTACGACGACCAACACGACCAACAACAACCAAGGTGGTGCCGGTGGCCAGGGTGGCAACAAGAACACCGGGATCGATGCTAGCGGGGCTAAGGCCAACGTGTGTATCCTCGCCTCGTGCAAGTGAAAACACCCAAGCTCGAGTGCAACTTGTTCGTATCAGTTCTCGATCAATATAAGGCTAGGGAAGCAAGGCCGGGACCCGTCACCTCACTCTTTTGCGTCATTCACCTCGAACGAGGTCCCCCGCTTCCCTCCCCACCCATCGTCGGATTCGGAATACATCTGCCTTTCTCGCATTCTTTAAAGCTCCGTGGTCGCTCTCATCTCAACTGGTTTTGTTCATTGCAATCACATTCCTTTTTACTTTGGTCTCTCTCTCTCAATCGCTGGCTAAGGCAATTGTACTTTTCGGTCTTCGAGACAGGGGATTGCATCGGTTTGATCTCACGCATTTGTGCACATTCGACCAAGTAGTCAGCTAACGTACACAAGCTTATCGAGAGAAGATGCACTGCAAAGATGCATCCACGGCGGCGGTGAATCCAACTGCTGCTACGGGTACATGTACAAAGGCTATGCAAGGAGGGCTGGGTTGCCCTAACCCTAATCCTGAGCTTCAGCAGGCCAACCGTCTCCCGTTCAGAGCTTAGGCACCTTGCTCAACGTAGGCGCGTCCTGGTCCTCCTTCTCCTTAATTTCGCTGACCCTAGCCTCATCCCTGACTTCGGAATGGCTCATCTGCACCCAATCGTCCGACTCGTCACCACTGCCCTCTCTCCTTGTGCTCGCGCTCGCACTGGTCGTCTTCTCCTTCGCCTCTCCCTGCCCTTGTATCTCCTTTTCTGCAGCGAGGTCATTTACCAGCGTCACTACATGCGCCAACAAGAATTCTCCAATGCTCTCAAAATATCTTGGCTTGATGCACGTATCGTTGTGCGTGCCGTCCGGGAAGTCCTTCTTGAGCTTGATTTTGCTCTTGCACCGCTCGAACAGCGTATCCATGTGAGCCGGTGGGACGAGCTCGTCCTGTCTTCCCGAAAGGAACAACGTAGGGACCCTGGGAGAGATCTTAGCGATAGCGATCCCCGAGTTCCAGTATTCTCTGCACAAAAAGGCGAAGGGACGGACGGGGGGCAGGACGTGTGGGATGAGTTCCGGGATGCTCAAAAACGTGTTTTCCAGAATGAGCGCGTGGACGGAAGCGGGGTTGCGAGCGGCAAGGTCAATTGCGACAGCGCCGCCGATGCTCTGGCCGTACGCGACTAGAATTGTTGAAGAGAGCGAAGGGTGGGAGCGGATATAGTCGAGCGTGGTCTGTGTGTCGATCTTGATCCCCCTCTCGTTGGGTGATCCGGTGGAAAAGCCGTAGCCTCGATAGCTGAGCATTACCACGTTGCACCCGAACCGCTTGAAAAACACTGCTGCCAGCGGCAATCTATGCCCCATATTCCCGGCATTCGCATGCAGGAACAGCACCGTCGGCCGCTTGCTCGCCAATTGCGCATCAAACGTATCCACCGGCGCGACACCTGTCTGCGTAGCCGTCGACCTGCGCTCGACCTGCGGCAGCTTCTCGTCTTCAACGGCTTGGATGGTGGGTGCAAGTCTGCGAGTAGCGAGTTTGGTGCCCTGAAGCATGACAAAGATGCGCAGCTTTTGCGAGTCGGGTGTGATGAGCTCCTCTTCGGTATATGGGAGGTCATATTCGTCGGGGGTGTTGACCTCGGCTTTGGAGCCCGGTGGGAAGGACGAGGGATAGATTAGGGATGTTTGGTAGCGGTATAACAAGCCGGCAGTGGAAATGAGGCTGACGGCGAGGGCGCCACCGACGACGCGGATGATGGATCCAAACGAGGGAATGTAGCCCATGGTGGTAGATGAGCGCTCGACCGAGGCCAAGGATGCAAGCTGGGTTACCCTTTCCTGTTAATGCGGTGGCTGATTGAGGCGATGCTGAGTCCGTCCGTGGGAGCGTTTCCCTGGCCACAGTGTGTTGCGGCTACGATGAGCCGACAGCAAAAGTGTGATGTCCTAAACGTCGAAAGCGATGTGTGTGTGTGAGAGAGAGAGAGAGAGAGAGGGGGGAAAGGAGGTGAGGAGGTGAGGAGGTGAGGAGGTGAGGAGGTGAGGATGGTAGAAAGTGGGCAGCGTAGACTCAGCACTTTGGCTGCGCCGTGTGGTCACGCGGCAGATGCACTCACTCTGTTCGGCGTTTCCGATCCACAAAAGTCATCAGACGGCGTGATGTCCGAGACCCTGAAAATCAATCACTGTAACCGCTCCACGGTCCGCTCTAACAGTGGAATTTTTCCTGCGAATTTTATGGTAACACTCAGTTGTTGGTGGTGGAGGTGGTGGTGATTCTTCTCATTCCAACACCATCGTCGCTTTCCTCTTTTTTCCACAGGACACCCGGAACTCCGCATAGACAATATCATCATGACGACGCCGAAACCGCGGCACATCGAGACGCCTGCTGAAACCACCGAGCGCGAACGCTGCGAGCAATGGACCGACGAGCTGTTCCGCACCTCTCCCATGGTCCGCTTCATGGCTAAGCACCTCACCCTGCTCGACTGCAATCCGCTCTCCCCGCTTGCCCCACCCCCAACTCCGATCTCTTCTTCTTCTTCTCCTTCCGCCTCAACGCCATCATTACCTCAACAACCCAAATTAGTCATTGCACCCTGCCCACCCTCAATAGCGGGCGGCTTCTCACCTTCCCACCCTTCTGAACCCACCAGCCAATCCTCCATCCTGCTCTGCTCCAACCGCATCTTCTCCAAATCCCACCTCGAAGACACGCTCAGCCATGAGATGGTGCACTGGTTCGACCACTGCCGTTTCCTTGTCGACTGGACCAACCTCCGTCACCATGCTTGCTCCGAAATCCGCGCTGCTAGCCTCAGCGGCGACTGCGGGTTCGCCAGAGAGTTCAAGAGGAGAAACTATGGCTTCAAACTGCAGCACCAACATTGTGTCAAGAGGAGGGCCGTGCTGAGTATTCTAGCGAATCCAGCGTGTGGTGGCGATAGGGAAAAGGCCGAAAGGACGGTGGACGAGGTGTTTGAGAGCTGTTTCGGCGATACAAGGCCGTTTGACGAGGTGAGCACCCGAATCCCAGCGACGCTACCAACGAGCTTGAAAGAAGAGTATTCACATTGACCGCATATTCAACCACCTCAACAGATCTACTGACCTTGACTAGGAAAGCATCTGCAACAAATCGATCGCATCCTCTCACCAGCACACATTCATACAGCGCCATCATGGCAATGGAAATCAAAATGTCACGCAGCATGACTCGAGATCTAGCCAATGCGAATGTGATCATACGATTAGTGCCATGTGACAACGATCTGTCAACAAGTTGGATCTGTGTTGATATCCGGACCGCCGAAACGTGCTTGATCAAGCGCTTGGTGCTTAGTCGGACCGTCGGCGAAACCAATACACTGTGATGGTAAATCTTCTGGGCGGATCAAGTGTCCCACCTAAAAGTCCGAGCGGGAAAGTTCTGCAATGCTAGCGCAGAAAGGCCCCCTGGACAGCTTTGCTGAGGGCGCGATACTGCGATTGTTGTACACTGTAATCATAGCGGTGCTGAGAGGTACGTGCGAATCGGCGGGTCGAAACGAATCAAAGCGCTGTTAAACCACCACGCCACTCTACTGCTCGACGCGATCCGAAAGATTGAGCAACAGGGTAGCGAGACACCTCTTGGTGATATGGTCATTCTTCAGCAACTGGCTGAACGTCGCATCCCTCAACGGACCCGGCAGACATGCGCGCAATGCCTCCCTCGCCCTGGGGTTGTCGCTCAACCTCAAGTAACACCTGACGACGTGCTTCAACAACCTCACCGCCTGGCTTTCGACGATCTGCGAGACCATGTTGCTGAGCACGGTGCCCACCGCGTAGAATCGCTCGTACGTCTGGCAGATGTACGCCAAGCCCATGTCATCTAGCAAGATCTTTTGGACGATGAAGATGGCGACGGTCTTGCTGAGTTCCGAGCCAGTCTCCATGATGCGCAGGCAGAGCGGAATGATCTCGGTCGAGAGGAGGAAGGTGATCACGTCCGAGTTGTCGTTCTGCTTGACCAGCGCTCCGATGACGCCGAGCGACGTGAGACGGAGGTACTCAAACGGACGAGTCTTGGAGGTCGTGTTGAGGAATGGGTAGAGGAAGAGCGGAATATGCGCTTGCAAAAAGAGGCCGCGCGTCTCGCTGTGGCTCGCTACGCATTGTAGCAAAGCGAGGGCATTGCAGACGCGATTGCTGGCCTGCGCTGTGAGGGCAGGAGGCGACAAGAGCGGATAGACCGAGACGATCTCCTGCAGCAGCGAAGACATGACACCGAAGCTGTGCCAAAGGACGAGAGCGAGATCCTCGTACTGCTCGCGCTTCTTGCTCAGCTCCAGCAACGCATGCTCGCGCTGGGCCGAAGAACCGGGAAGGCTGTCGAGGTCACTGGGAGAGGTGGTACCGTCGCGGTCGCCGCCGGTGTTCTGCTGCAGCTGCGCTTCAGCGCTCTTGGTCGCGTTGGCGGAAGCAGGAGGGCCATCGGTGCTCGGAGGAGGCGACGCAGAACCCTGCTTGCGGGAGATGGCGTTGGGTTCGGGTCGCTGGCAGAGCTGCGTGATGAGGTGGTAGACGCTGAGTGCGGTGGTGGGGGTACCGCCTGGACCGGTGCCGGCCGGCATAGTGGGGCCAGCGTTGGGAGGGGGACCAGCAGCCGAAAGCATAGAAGGGCCGAGATCGACGCCAGCTAATGAGCCACCCATGCCGGGAGGAGCACCGTTGGAGCCATTGGCGCCGTTGCCGTCGACGGCGTTGCTGAGCATAGGACCGGGGCTGTGGAGCATGCGGCCGTGCATGCTGCCGGCGGTGCCTGGTCGGCCGGCCATGGAAATGGAGCGAGTAACTTGCTACTGTCTCTGTCGACAATGCCTAGCGTCGACGAGAAGTGAGCCAGCCGAAGACCGAGGCTGTTAGTGTGCCTTGTTGGCTGCGAAAGTAGCTGCGAATCTGCAAGGGACTAGAGCGAAGGCCAGGATGGTTTCGCGTGTTTTGAATTGAAGCGTCAGGAACGAGGATGCCCGAGCATTCCAATGGTAGTCGAAGGTGATTCGGAGGTCGAAAATGCAAGTGTCCGGATATCTGCGTCAAATAGGCTGAAGGGATGTGGTGGAATGGCTTGTTCCTGCGGATCTGTGCAGATATGAAGCGTGGATAGATGGGGTGGAGCGCGATTGTTGTTTGAATGGTATCGAGGTGCGGTACTGGCAACCACGGTTCGTTGAGTGATGGTACAGTTGAGTCTAACGGAGCTTTTGGTCGAGTCGAGTCGAGTCGAGTTTATAAGGATACAAGGGTGGAGGACTTTGTTTTCGATTGAAGAGATGCTAGCCACAAGGCAACTGTTCGCACTACAAGGACGAGCAGAGATGAACAGCGGGTGGTGGTGCGTATACCTCGGACAAATCGGTAACGAATTAGTCGCCGGTGGTGATAAGGCCAAGGGAGCTGCTGCAGAATGAAGCGGAGTGCATGAAATAAAGAGGTATCGATGGCTCAGCAAAGTTGATGAGGAGAAAGAAAAGAAGGGAGGAAGGGTGTGATGAGAATGTGAGTATGGCAACTATGACGCTGTTCCCATTTCTCAGATTTCAGACCGAAGTGTGTGTGTGAACTTGAGGCTAACTTACGATGCGGCGTGTGACTTGTCGAGGTGCAAGTCAAAAGTCACAACCAACACCTGACCTGACCTGGCTCGCTCGCTCGCTCTCACTACTTTGTAACATCACGTTGCCCTCATGCTCTGGCTCGTGGCTGCGATTCTTCCAAACTGGCCAGCCAAACGGAGCATTTGCGAGCAACAATTCAAATCCTCTTAGCCGTTCCGCTTTTTCGTAGTTTGAAATCTTCACGATCACTTACACTCGGCGCTTGCCCATTACAAAAACAAGACTCGGGTCTGCACTACCGTCCGAAAAAAAAACCAGCAACATTCTCTCCTCCACACAAACTTGCTCTCACCTTGACTACTTCTCTCGGTGCAGCTACGAGACGCACATGCACTGGGAGAAACCCGAACCGGGTCACGAGTGGGGAAAGATAGTACATGCTCTGCAAATGCAAGAGAGCGTAGTGTACAGATGCCACGGGGGTCATGGGGTCTATCTAGTGAGGAGCAGACCCCGGCTGGCCAAAGTATTTGTTCCAAACCCTCGTCGAGCGCATCGCCAACCCTTCCACCGTTGAAGGTGCCGGCCTGACATCCAAGTAAAAGCTTAATCCTGTCCTTGCCTGTGCTGCAGCGCCAAAGTTGCCTGCAATGTTGTTCTCTCCTCTCGCCGCTCCTGAGGCTTGTGCTGGTGCTGGTGCTTTGCCAGTGTAAAAGTCTATAATGTATCGTAGCTGCTGCCCGTCCTGCCTCTCCACCGTCCAGTCGTGCCTGTCAAACGGGTGCTGGTATCCCGCCAACCCGTTCATCCATGCTCTCCACGTCAGGTCCCGCGGTCTGCCCTTGAACGATACGAGCTTGGTCTCCTCTTTGCCCTCCGCACACCCAGTCCACATGCGCTCCCACGCCAGGATCTGCCTCCACGCCTGCTCGTTGACCGCATTGTGGATCGGCACGACCACGTCCATATCCGCCACTTGAGGGTTCTGGTTCTTCCTCTTCATCGCGTTGTAGAATTGCTTGGCGGAAGGATATACCCATTTTCCATCCGCATCTTCGCCGTCAGACGCGCCCGGGGTGGAAGGGCGCTGAGCAGCTTGTGCCGCCGTCGGGTTGGCTAGGGCCGAGTAGCTGCGTGGGATCGAGGAGATTTCTCGTTCCGTAGAAAGACGCGATTCGTCGTTGTACCGCGGTCTGGACGGCCCTGCTTCCTGTTGCTGTCGCTGTGAGTTTGAAGAAGAGTTCGAGTCGGGCTGGAAAAGATGTGCTTTGCCTGGGTTGGCTTTGAGCCATGCTAGACGTGTCTCTTCGTCCACGGGGCACTTGTCGGCAGACGCTGCTGAAGACGGCGACGATGATGACGATGAGCTGAATGGCCACATGATCGCACTTCTCCCTGCTGCTTGATGCGAGGATGGCAAGGTGTGTAAACGACAGTGTTGGAGAGAAACGTAGAGAAGAACAGGTATCCGAAGGCTCAGGAAATAGCGCCAGAACGCGGATCTCGGCCTTTGACCTCTTTTTACCCAATTCTTCTTCCTCCGTCCCAAGCGCAGTCTAACATTATTCAAGCTGGCGCTCAGAGCTTCCATCGGCTAAATTCAATAGAGTGTGTCCTTGAGCTCGATTCCACTTCCCGTCCCCCAAGCCAAACACTCTTGACTGTGAACAGAGAAAGCGACACACACACCCTTCTTCCACGCGCATTCATTCGCTCACCACCTTTTAGCTGCAGCTGCAACCATCCGTTAGCGTCAAACGTTGTGTCCTCGCCTAGCTTAATCTTCCGGGAACAGATCATTATCTGCCGTATCATCTATCACATGCGATCGTTTTTGGTCGCTTTCGTTCATTCCATAGCATATTTCCTCTGGTTCATGTATCTACAGTCTACGTTGACATGTTGGCCAGTCAAGCCAAGTCAGGGAACAGCTCCTTCAACTGCCTCATCGTGTCTGGCGGGTTCTGCACCGTGTGGCCCGTCGTCCTCGTGTCCTCAAAGATCTCGTTATCGTTGCCACCCTTGTACGTTTTGTCGCCGAAAAAGTGGATCGCATCCCAGCCCAGATCCTGGCTCGTCTTGCTGCCTTGAACCTTGGCGCCATCGAGAGCGACGTTGCGGAGGGCATAGGTCTTGTCCCAGCCACAGGGGAAGACGTCGAACGAGATCTGGCCACCGATCGAGTAGGTGAGGCCGTAGTCGGGGAACTCTTTCTTGAGAGCAGAGACAAAGGTGGTGCGGATGTTGTGGATCTTGTCGTACTTTTCGAATTCGATGCGCTCGTCGATGCTGCAGCAATGAGCCATTCAAAGCATGGGTTGCCAGAGGCAGAGTCGTCAGCACATTCGCTTCATTGACGTGGAAAAGGGTATGAGTGAAACTTACGAGGCGTTCCTCCCGATGGGCGAGACGTTGATCATGCCGTTCCTGAACTCGACAAAGGTACCTCTGGATACCGGCATATATTGCAGAATACAACTTGTCAGCTCTCTCTCTCTTCCTCTCCTTCTCTCTTTCCTCTAATCTCTCGGCTGGTCACTACTCACCGCATAACCGGGATATCCAGATTCGCAATGTACTTCAAGCAAAACTTGGCCAGCTTCTTGTACTTTTCCTCTCCCAACCACCCGATAAAGCTCTGCGACGCCAACTGCACGCCATCCTTGAACGCGGTAAGACCGTTTTCCGCAAACACGTAGTCGAACTCTTTCGTAAAGTCTGTGGGAGTGATTTGCAGCTGTTCGCGGACCTTCTTGAGATCGCTACCCCCGACGACGCCAATGACGCACTGCTTGCGGAGGTTGGCGAGGAGAGCGTGGAATTCGGGAGTGATGGATTGACGGGCGAGGGAGAGCGTGCCGTCAACATCGAAGAGGCAGAGCACGCGCGGATGCTTACGGTCGCTGTAGGCGGAAGTCATCGTCGTTAGCCGTTCGATGGTTGTGCTGGTGCTGGTGGTGGGGGGTGATAGAACGAGAGGGAGGAGTGGTGGTGAGAGCTTTATAGGCTAGCGGAAGAAGGTTAGCGATACCGATCCTGTTTCGGCCCTGTCTGTGCGTTTGTGCATCTGTCTCTCCCACTCGGTGTGTGCCTTTCTCTCTGTCATTCCGCCCGAAATTTCCCAACGCTCAGGGTCCAGCCACGAAAATCTCAACGATATGCACCTCGGGAACCCTCCTCAGCGTCCAGCTCCCAATAACCCATAACCCCCATCCCTGTGATTCACCTCCAACAGCACGCGCACGACGTGGTAACAGCACATGTCCACGTCACCACCTCGACCATCACACTATCCGAGCCGGCGGAAAGAGGGATGTGTGAGAGAGGGGGGATCGACGTGGAACTCTCGGCAAGTTAACTGTCGGCCGCGTTGCGGTGAGCGATTAGATCCGCATTCGGGATTCCAACCGCCCTGACACGCGTACAGTTACAGTTTGAGTTGGAGCGAGCGAGCTCGACTGCAACTCTTGCATCCCACAACCGCCGTCGCCGAACAACGGGAAGCTTTCATGCGTCGATCCTTCTATGAGGGAAACAACACCTGTGTCTTTGCTCAACCGCATCGCTTCTACATTGCTTCCACGTGCATCGCTTCCTTCAGCCGCATTCAGTGTCCCTGATCGTCATCTCGTCTCTCTCTCTCACTGAACCGGCGTTCCTATATTCAGGCTGTACACCAATGTTGATTTTTTTTGGGTTGTGCTTGCTGTTACGTTGCCAAAAAATCCATCACCGACGACCGCTTCTCCTCACAGTATTCCTGCTCGTGGGCTCGACGAACTCGTCGTCCTCATCCCCATCATCCACAATTGCATCATCATCGTCGTCGTGCTCCTGCTCCTGCTCCTGCTCCTGCTGTGCTATCTTCCTCCCCCTCCGCGCTGGCGCCTTTGTTGTTGCCGTAGTTGTTGCTTTACTCCTTCCTCTAGAAGTGGCAGCGGAAGACCGCTTGCTAAGCCTGTCAAGCACGCTAGCATGGCCTCGAGCTGGCGGTGCGGGGGTGGAAGCTTCCTCGTCGATCTCGACGTCCGAGTGCTCGTCCTCCTGAACGACATAGGCTGATTCGGGGCCGAGGAACGTTGGGGCCGGTTCAGAGGTGCGCGAGGTCGAAGTTGATGTGCGTGCAGCAGGGGTCCTGGCGGTGCGTGAAGCGGGCGCTTTCTTGGCTCCCCTGGCCGACACCGTTGCTGTTGCTGCTGGTCCACGTCGAGTTGTGCCTCTCCGGCTGCTTGCAACGCTCGCCGCATCGTCAAAGCTATCCTCATCGTCGTGGTCGGAGGCTCCCTGATCTGGGTTGGCACGACCCCTCCCCCTCGCTGCAGCACCTCGAGCCGGCTCCAACTCATCCATCATCGAATCATCCGACACATCCCCTCCGCTCCTTCCGCCATGTGCCGCACCCTCCACCTCCACCTCCACCTGCACCTCCATCTCCCTCCTCTGCTGCAGCTGCTGCTGTCGCAACCTCTCCAACTCACCCTCGATCCTCGACTCTTCCGGATCGATCGTTACCAGCCCCTTGACGGTATTCTTGAGCATCTTGGTTACAAAGCTATCGATCGCATCCCTGTCGTCCTTTTCCACAAAATTGAGCACCGCTCCCTCCAAACCATCCGGGTTGAGAATGTCCAAGTTTTGCGCTTGGAGATACTCTTGGACCAGCTTGCCGACGTCGACCTTTTCCAGGCGTTCAATCGGGAGCAGGCCTTCTTCTTCCACGTCGACGTAGGCGCTGGGACCGTTGGCAGAGGCTTCGTCACGGCCGCGACGGCCACTGCGGAGGTTCTTGCGCTTGGTGAATTGGAGGACCTCTTTTGGGTTGGCGACTTTGCCGGCGAACTCTTGACCGAAGCGTTGCGGGTTGCTGATCTCTTGGTTCGTGTACTCGACTCGAAGCCGCACGAGCGGTAGAGGCATCTCGCGGCCCGGATAGCGCTCCTTGAACTCTTGCTTGGCTCGTACAATCAGCCCATCGACTCGCTTTCTTAGTAACTTGATGATGTCGCTCCGCTCCGAAGACAAGCCTGCATCCTCCAGCTCTTCGGACAGAATCATGTCGCCCATCACAAATGGCCTTACCGTCTGCAGAGGGATCGGTTCGATCAGAAAGTCCGTCTTTTCGACGTGGATGATAGCTACGCACTTTTCCGTCGTCTCTCCTTGACTGAGACTCGTCGCGACGCTGCTGCCTGGCTGTGTGATGTGATACCGCTTCTCCGTCACCGGCTGTGGCTGGATCATCTGCTCGTGCTCGTGGCCCCAGACCACCAAGTGGATCGAGTCGTCGAACATGGTCTCGGGCACGCATGCTTTTGGATTATGGGCAACACGGTTCTGGTGGACACAAAGGATGTTGAACCACGAATCGGGGTCCTCCTGCGGTCGATACATCCTCACGCGGTTGGCACGAAGTTCGAAGTGCATGCGCTCGTCTTTGATATTGCCCATGCCATATAGCGCAAGCTTTGTTTGACCTTTCTGCAGCAGTACAGGTCTGATGCGAATGCCCTTCTCTTGGAATGCACCGCCTCTGGCTGTTCGTGCCGAAGATGCACCGGCAGTGGCGTCGTCGGAGGGCAACTCAATCTTGCCAAAGTAGTTGATGAGCCCTGACACCGAAAGCAGGTCCAGCGCAGATAGCGCGCCCATCTCGCCCACGCCTTGCGGATCGTCGTGATTGCCATGGATCGAAAAGACCGGAATGCCGACGTTGAGGTTCGGATCTTCGTAGTTGATTGCAGGAAAGTCTTTGCCTGGGAGCGCACCGTCGTTGGGGTCGCTCAGCAGCTCAACCGAGACAGGCTTGTCGCCGAGTGTATATTGCCGCAGCAACGCCATCGTCTGATGCAGCGTAGCGCGACTCGGCTTGTTCTCGTGGAAGAGGTCGCCTCCAAGCAGAATCAGGTCGACTTCGTGCTGCACAGCCAGTTGGAGGATCTCTTCAAAGGTGCGGATCGAGTCTTGACCACGCACTGGATCGCGCTCCATGTAGCCAATATGATTGTCAGTGGCGAGCATAATCTTGATATGGTCCGCTTCGCTCGTTGCGGAAAAGGTGGATGATGGAGGCTGGTGAGCGTCGGTATCTTGTTCGTCTGCGAGCTGGTCAGGTTCGGCTTCTTGTTCCATCGGTGCATCAGGATCATCTTGTGGCTCCTCAGTGCCTCCACTCCTCCGTGAAGAGCGACTCTTCCGGCTCTGTTGAGGCGCTTCGGTAGTGCTCTCAACCACTTCAGGCTGGGAAGAAGATGCCAGTTCGTCTTGCTCCTCGGCACGACGCTGCGACTGCGACGCCGCCGACTTTTGCGCGCCTGTCCGGCGTGTCAACCGAGCCATGGCTGTAGCGCTTCAAGTGACTGATATCAGCAGTTAAGAGCTGTCGCTACGAGATGAACTCTCTCGCTGATGTGCGATGAGCACTGGAACAGCCAGCTCCAGCTCAGATCAAGTCAGCAGGCAGGCTGAAGGGTGTTGGTTTGCGACTGTGCTTGCCCTTGCTTGGCAGCTGCAACGCTGTTTGTCCGCCACCACAGTGCTATAGGATTGGAACGTCGAGGCAACCGCTCGTGGATGCTGGAGGTCGAAAGGAGAGGAGACGGGCGAGCCGAAGGATGTAAAAAAGCTCAGTCAGCGATGAAGTCGAGATGTGCGCGTGACAAGCTCAGCTTGGCGGATCTTCCGAGACGAGACCAACACTTTAGAATTACAGTAGCATTGGCCAAAAATTTCAAGGCAGCAGCGCGGGTATCTTTCAGCAAGCCCTGAGGGACAAAGTGGAGGCAAATCAGTATCCACATACAGTCGAGCTCAGCGTTAAATGTGATCGCAATCAAGGCGAGCCTCGCCGCACAGACGACGACAAAGACGAGCTGGCTCTGTCTGATACGAGCAAGGGTAAGATGCTAGGTGATTCCAATGTGTGAGACAATGCAGAGGCGAGTGGAATGTGATGTGTATAGTGAAGCGTGAAGAGTGAGCAAGCTTAATCGGCCCAAGCGCCCGGAATCGTCTTCATGCACTTGGCCCAACGCAGTAGACGTCCGCCTTCCTCTGGCGCAACAATGGGAAGCAGCGTCAAGTCACTGCGTCCACCCAATCCACTGCTGGAACTCGATCGGCTATGATGCAGATGCGAGTCGAATCGCGGTTTGGATAGTCGACGGCTACGCTCGTACGCCTCGATCCCGCTGGATTCGGAGGCGCTGACACCGTAGCCTACCGCACTGCGCGACGATCTGTCCATATAAAGCGACGTGTCATCATCAAACGAGTGCCCGAGCTCAATGTCGTCGTGCGCAATGGCTGCTGCTTCTTCCAAGTTGGACGCGGAAGCCGACAATCGGCGCTCACCAGAAAGACGTGCGAGCTTGTCTTCGGCGTCACACCAGAAGAGCTGCCATCCGGTTCCCTTGGCGTCGGTGTCGATGCGAACGAATCCATTCGAGCGCTCATAGTACCAACGGTTGACTGGATTGTTGGAGCGCGACTTCCACACCAGGTCTCGACCTGTACCGTAACCTCCCCGACCACCGTTGTCGTTGAGCGCATCGAGCAAACCCAAACCCTGCACTTCGTCACGCAGAGCTCCCCACAAAAAGTCGACCGTTCCCGAGCCTTGCAGCGATGGGAGCACTGCGAACTTGTCCAAGTATGCGATCGGCTCCACTGCGTTACGATCGTCGTCTGGTGCGTACTCCTTGGTCACAATCGCCGCACCTTGGTAGTCACCAGTGACAATGACAAAGTCGAGCTGCCTGCTCAGTCTGTCATAGTAGCCCTTCTGGTCGAGCTTGCGACGGAATGAAGCCTCCAGCAACGCAGTCAATTTGCCGAGGTCGACCTTGTTAAAGTCTTGGATCACCTTGATGGGAAGACCCGGACGGATGATGGTGGGTGTGTGGCGCACGTCCTGCTTATTGGCAAGCAGACGGTGTGGGAGGGAAGGGCTGTGCGCTGCTTTGTTGGTGATGAGGTTGGCGATAAGCGATCGCGGTGAGCGATGCGTGACCAACACCCCGGACGAGGTCTGTGGCATATACGAGAGGCAGTCCGAGATGGCGTCGAGGTTGCGTAGTGCCGTGGGATGCGTCTGGTCCCAAACGAAGGATTGCTTGATCTGGTGATACTCTGAAGCGAGATTGATGGACAAGTGAGGGTCACCGCCACGTGCATGTGACGGAATGCCGCCTTCGCGGTTTATGACCATGAGACGCAACGGCATCATGTCGACCTCTCCTCCCATCAACTCTGAGAGTGGATCTGCGCTGCTAGAGGAAGCAGCAGCGTCTCGATTGTCGGCTTGTTCGAGGGATCGATTGGCAGCAACCACCATGTCTCGAGCAAGGGCCACCATGACGTCGTCGGCACGCACACAGAGCGTCTCGAGCGTGCCGTCCTTCTCGTTTTCGAAGAGCGCGTAGGGTGCCAACACCGGGATCTGATTAGATGCCAGCGCGGACCGGATCGAAGCGAGATTGTCGTCGGAAACGAGTGGTGGACGTAAACGCTCTTCGCCACCACTGCCGTAATGCACTGTGGGCGAGATGGAGGAAGAGCCAGCAACGACAGCATCACCAGGGGCAGAAGCACCCGACATTTGCGAATGCTGAAAGTGTCGCGCTTCAGCTTCTACTTGGGCGGCGGCATGGGCATCAACCTTGACAACAGCCTGAGGGAAAGGTCGAGCCATGGCACCTTTGCGGTTGAGGCTATCAGCTAGACGCAGCGTCTCTGCCATGATGCGCTTGCGGAGACGTTCCTGCTTTCGACCAAGCATGCTGGATCTGCAACGCTCGTTGGCCTTCTCTTTACCCTTGAGGGTAGGGGATTGTAGTGACGAAGGTGCAGGATGGGCAGCAAGCCAGTCACCCAGACGCTGTTCTTCCAGCTCGTCTCTGCCGACGACGAGCTGACCGTTGCGATCAATGTTGGCAGAGATCTCGGGCCAGTCATCTTGGTCGACCACAACGACACTGACGAGACCGAGACGCTTGAGGTAAACCAAACCTTCGGCAATCGAGTCGAGCTGGCGGTCTGTGAACGGACCTTGCACCTTGACGAGTGCGGTGTGTGAATCGGCGAGTGCATCCGATACTGGAGTGACCTGAGGGATGGCGACAGTTGAGCTCTCCTGCGGAGTGATGTGGTGTGGAGTCGAAGTGGAGGAGGTGTTGGGACCTGCGACGCGACCAGCATTGGATTGCTTTTGTTCGTTCAAGATCTCGAGAATGGCTTTGGGCAGTTTGGGCGCAGGTGTCGCTGCTGAAGCGTTGGCGTGGGAATCATTTTCGAGCGAGATGGAACGATGCGGATCCGACGTAGTTGTAGACGGATTATGCAGACTACCCGGATGAGCAATGTTGGGTGGTATTGGGAATTCGGGATGATTTTGTGTGGAAGACGATGCGACGCTGGTGGGACTGCTGTTGGCGGGTTGTGATGCTGGTGGTTTGCGTGGCGGTGGTTTGCGTGGAGCGAAACTGTTGAGATAGGTTTTCGAGTCTCGCAGCGATGGTTGCGCTTGGAGAATCTCCATGATCAGGTTCTGCATGCGTTTCGACATGATGGCGTGCGACAAGGCGATGCGTCATGAAGGCGATTGATGGGAGAGCAGAGGTAGGATCGAGTCAGCAAGCCTGCACAACCTTGCTTTGAGGAGAGCCAAGTGTGCAGGTCACGATAGCACGTCCATAGCCATGGACAGGAAAGCAAGGCAAGGTGATGGTTGTCGAACGGCAACTAGGATAAAGAGCAAGAAAGCCAAAGTTGGATACTTGCTTCCTTTCCGCGGTTCAAGGTTCGGAAGAATCTGTCTGCCGCTTTCTTATCGCTTTCTGAACCTAAAGAGCCGGATCACGCCAAAGTCGCACTTTGAAAGTGTGTATAGTATTTGTGACTGTGACTGTGTGTCACGCGTGCCCGTACACGTGACCATTAGTCAGCACTCGTAACGCCGCCCTACTCGCTGGCAGCTCAAAGTTTTGTTCCCTCGTCGCTAGCTCCGCTATCTCCTCGCTCCTCCTGTATATATATGCAGGTCTCACCCCGTTTTCCCCCTTTTCATGAATACCATCTACTTTCCGTCATACTTCGCATACCTAGCGTGCGAGTCTGACACTGTGTGACTCGGTTGCGTCGGTCACCCTTTTGCTGTTTGATCCAAGCACGCGTTGGCCTCAGGCCCAAAAATGTGCATGAAATCCAACTTGCGATCTTTTTATTTTACGATTTTTGTTCTTTTTTTTTTTTTAGTCGAGTTGAACCCTGAGTCGAACAAGTCGTGGGCTCTTGCGCTCAAGCGTACTGTACAGTACGTCACTTGCCAAGGTCACGGCTGTCAAACAAACCAACCTATTTCATAAAATCGCATCGCTCCGAGCTGTCTGCGATTGGTCTGACATCAGACGCTGTGCTGAATGAGGAGAACGCGATCGCCGTTGATGGTTGTTGCCATCATCCTTTGCTCCATCTTTGGCCTCGGCGCGATTGTTGCAAACTCACCCTTTGCATCTGGCGCTCGACTTGGTAAGCCGATCGATTGCTGGTGCTGAATCGAGAAAGCTGCTGCGTGTTGGGTTTCGAGCTTGTGCCAAAGCGCGACGCAGACACGTTGGGTCGGGCTTCATCGCGGTGTAGGTCAAACAGGTGGCCCTCATTCTCGTACAGGTCCGCGTAGAAAGTGCGATGCGGTACGACGGCGATCCCACTTGAACCTGCTCTGGCTTTGTGTGCGAGCCAGATGCGCAGGGGTATCGAGGGTCGTTTGGGTGTTGCGTAAAGCATACTTGTCCACTACTTTGAGCTCAAGTTGTCGGAAAGCGTATAGAGCTAAGGCCCAAGGTCAATGTGTTGGAGCGAGGGTATGAGCAGGGGAGATCAACACTTGAGAGGTGGTCGAGAAAGGTCGTGACAATATATACCGGCTCAACATGAAGCAGGCTTTATTGATCACCACTGGGTGGCTCAGTGCAGATACGACTTTGCAAAGACGGTGGCCGCAGATCCGTGCTTGCTGCTTTCATTCAACATGCCGCACAAAGTTATACGACCCTGCTCGACGATTTGCGGAGCGACTAGTGCGACAGTACGGCGAGGAAATACGCTGAGTCTATGCAGCGCCGCGCATACGGCATAGACTAGTCAAACGCTTGACCCTCGGCCCTTGTTGACTTTTGTCAATTGGCTGCGCTGTCCTGCGGTCCGACTGACGCTTTGAGCTAGCGGTGCGATCGCCGAGGCATCACACTCGATGGACCTTTGCTTTCGAGGACATGGGATCGAAAGCTGCTTCTGTTCTAGAAGTTTGATTTTGGTATCGCTCCGAACAAGCCATTTTTGGCACGACAATTACAAGAAAGAATCCAATGGTAGAAGCAGCACTGGAAGCGAGATATCGACTATTGCCATCCTAGACTAAGCGCTACAAAGTCAGGGGCGGGGGTTGAGGGTTCACAACGTCAGCAACGCTTCCCTTGAAAGCGATCAATCATGTCTCAAGTGGTAAGGTTGCTCAACTTGCTGCTGCGAGTGAGTGGGCATAGCTGAGCTGGGAGCAGGGTTTGGGTTGAGGGTTTGAGCAAACACGCTTCCAACTCGATTTAGCGCGTTTGCGAGGAATGCGGTGCACTGCCTTCTGCTACCACACAAACATTACCACAAAATGAAAGGAAAACGAGCCTCGGTTACAGTAGCAGCAGCACCACCACCACCACCACCACCACCACCAAGTCTGTCGGCAACAAGCAGCCGCGCGGTTCTCTCGACCACAGCCTCCAAGCTAGGGCAACCGGCAGCTATAAAAGACCTCCAAGCGAACCAAGCGCCCCATCCATGGACCCCCGCCCTTTCTCATCGCTGCAAGCTCAAACCTGCGACTGGCAGGAATGAGCGAAAACATCACTGCTCGTTTGCTGTCCGAATCATCCCGATCATGATCATGATCACGAATGCTCGCTTGCCATTGTTGTAGCCACACAACATGAATCGCAGCTCGCTTCGGCTGAACAGAGCTTGCTGATTGGACCTCAGTTGCCGCAATTTCTTGGCGACATGCACGGCTTATCTGATCTGATTTCGTCGCTTTTCGTACATCTATCTCATCAACTACTCTACTGTATCGACAGTAGGCAGGCACTCAGACAGTCATTGCTCGATGCATCAGACGTAACCAGATAAATGAATGGCTTGCTTTCCCGTCCGCATCGGCTTCACTGCACAATGTACCTCAGGTGCAGTGTTCGAGCAAACTTACGCCGTTAACTGTACGCAGCGCTTGAGATGAGGATTGCCCGTTGGTCCGGATCGAGATTGATAAAAAGCGTAAATATGTCAGACCGTGAACATTAACAGCTTGCGCCGCCGGCGATCTCGGTCATTTTCGCGGGCCGTCGGACCCTTGTTCTCCGTAAATGCTCGGACCATGCTTATCTCGAACTTGCCGACCTGCCTTCCTTTCCCTTCAGGCTAGAAGCAGAGAGAAAACTCTTGATTCACATCGTTCCACCATCATCCCTATAGCTTCGTTCTGCTTCATCTAGCCAATATGTCCAGGAACAACCATCGCGGCACCGATGGCCTCGACAAGGCTCCCTCGCGCGCCCACATCGTAGCCCTCGCCATCCACGGCGGCGCCGGAGGAACCACCACCCCCGACATGCCACCTCTCCTCCTCGCTGCCTATCGCAACCGTCTCCGCACTGTCCTCACCACCACCTATGCCCACAACCACACCTCCTCCCTCGATGCCGTCTGCGACGCCGTCTCTCAGCTCGAAGACTCACCCCTGTTCAACGCAGGCAAAGGTGCGGTGTTTGACCTCGCCGGACGCACCGTCTGCGAGAGCTCGCTTATGACCACCCAGCCCGGCTTCAATTCTGCAACAGCCGCCGTCACAGGAGTGCGCAGGACCAAAAACCCAATCCTGCTCTCCAGGATCCTACTCGAGCGCAACACAGAGCTGGGTGGACATGCATTCTATTCTGGTTCTGCGGCGGAAAAGGCTGGTTGGAAACTTGGTGCTGAAAGGGTCACCAAGCGCTACTACTGGACGAAACGGAGGTGGAACGAGCACAAGAGAGGGCTGGATACAAAGCTCGCCGAGGTTGTTCGCGACGAAGCTTCACTCGAGGACGGATCCGAGGAGGACGAGGAGGAAGATGGAGCTGATCTGCCTGCCTACTCAGCAGATCCTCGAGCAAGGATGATAGACGAACACGAAGATCAAGCGATATTTGATCGCTACGCCAACCTAACCGACTTTCTCCCACAAGGCACCGTCGGCGCTGTCGCTCTCGACTCGGACGGCCACCTCTCCGTCGCCACCTCCACTGGCGGCAAGACGAACAAGTACCCCGGCCGCATTGGCGACACCCCTTCCGTGGGTTCTGGGTTCTGGGCCGATTCCTGGCCATCCCACCTTTCCTACTCACACAACCAAAAGCCCGCATCTCTCCTCGTGCGTCTCCTCCGCCGCATCTTCTCGACCCACAAACCAACTAAAGCAAACTCTGCCCAGCAGGGCATAGCCATCTCCGGTACTGGAGATGGCGACTTTTTCCTGCGCACCAATTTTGCTTCCTCCATCGCCCACCGCATTCGCTACGGCAACGCGGACTTTTCAGGTGCGATCAAAGCGGCCATGACAGAGCTGGTCGCGCTGTACGGCAGAGAAAAGGGGGTAGGGGGTGCGATCGTGTTAGATAGGCACGGTAGGGCGTACTTCCCGCTAGCGGCGAGCACGATGAATAGAGGCTTGATTTCAAAAAGAACAGGGTTTAAGGCAATGGTGGCAATCTTTGACGACGAGGACTTGGCTTAGATTCCTCTCTCACCGGAAACACAGATTGCAAGAAAGTCATCGCGCTTCGTGTCGATCTGAAAGAGCGAGACGAACGGACACAGTGAAAGTGTGGACAGTGTGCAACGAGAGAGAGCGAATGGGATGCCACGAATGCGAAACTTAAGAGGCAGATTAGCAAAGAGGCGTCTAAGGAAGGGGCGGCGGCGGCTGCTGCTGCTTCTCCTGCTTCTCCTGCTTCTCCTGCTTCTTATGCTGATCTTTCTCTTCGTCCTGCTGCTTCTTCTGCTTCTTTTGAGGCTGCTGTTCCTGTTGCTGCGACCCATTCTGAGCACCCGCCTGACCGGAACCATAGCCCTCTTTCTTTGCCCCCTTATCGCCACCATCACCATCACCATCACCACCTGGCTGTTGCGCCAAGGCTGCGGCGGTGGCGGTGTCGGACTGAGCTGCAACGTTTGCACCAGGGCTGTAGCCATCCTTCTTGGCACCGTGATCCGCATCACTAGCGCCAGTGCCTCCGCCAACGACCGGAGCAACGCTGCCGCCTCCTTTCACCTCCGGCTGCTGCTGCTGAGTGCCTTGCTGTCCGACGCCGGGAATGTATGCACCTCCGGTGCCAGCACCAGCACCAGCACCAGCACCAGCACCAGCACCAGCGCCAAATTGGGCAGCACCTGTTCCACTACCAGCTCCGGTTCCGGAGCCACCATTGGTAGAACCAGAGTGAGCGCTACCATCGCCATAATCCTCTTGCGTGATTCCCTCCCCGACACCAGACCCAGCACCGCCACCGACCACGTCTCCCGCCCCAACACCTGCATCAGCGTTCGCACCCTCGCCCTTCCCATCGCACCCGGCCGTCTTCTCGATCCTCTCCGCCACCTGCTCCGGCGGCAGCGCATCCACCAACTTCTCCGTCGCAATATCCTTCAGCACCTGCGCAGCGCTCGTCGTGCTCGGTACCGGATTTGCATTGGTGTACGCGTTCGGCTGGCAGTCCCTGCCCAACTGACCCTGGCACTGGCTGCACACGCCTTTGTCACTAGGTGCGAACGCCCGTCCCGGGGTTGCTTCGTGCAAGCACGTCTGCGCGACATCGTTGAACACGTTTCCCTCGATCAACGCCGAGGTCCCCGGAGCCATGTCGAACGCGTGACCCGAGTTGGCCTCGAAGACTGTGTTGACGACGTGCCAGACCGAGTTGCCAGCCCCATGGTCCGGGTTGGCGATACGGGGTGAGCGACCAGAACAGTGCTTCATGTGATTCCCTGAGAAGGTGACTTTGTCACCGCGTCCGTAGCCAAGTACGGTCCAGTATTGCGAATCGTCACACGTCGCAGACCACTTCGTCCGGCAGTCAAAGAAGCAGTTCGAGATTGTCACTCTCCCCGCGGACTGGTAGCCTGTAACGATAAACTGCCGGCCGATCATGCTGAACGTGATTTTATCGATCCACACGAGATCCGTATCCCTCAGCGTCACCCCGTCGCCTCCCCAGATGAAACGCGGGTTAATCTCGTCGATCCGGAAGTTGTGCATGATCACGTTCTTATGGTGCGCCACCAGCAAGCCTTTCCCCCTGATCCCCGCGTTGGGAGTGATTCCAATAATGGACTTGTTCGAACCCACCCTGATTGGGTCAAGCCCAGCTTTGTCGTAGGTGACAGAGTGCGCCGGCTTACCGTTGCACCACCCCTGGCCGTTGTCGATGGCGAGCTGGCTCTTCGAAGGGCATTTGGCGTACGAGTCAGGGATGCAGCCTTTGCAATTGGTGCAGACGCCGGCAGAACGGCGGAAGTCGTAGATCTTGTTGAGGTGGATGACGCGTGGGGAAGGGTCGGTGAGGAGCTTTTCGAGCTCGTGAATATCGCTTGGGATGGTGGGGGGAGCGGAGCCGCCACCAGTGACGCTTGCTGCGAAGCCATGGGGCGTGCTCGAGATAGCGGAAGCGGAGTCAGCGGGCATGGAAGATCCAGAGCCAGCAGAACCAGAACCAACGCCTTGCTCAATCGGTGCGCTTGGCATGCCGTTGTTGTAGTCTGCACCAACGCCAGGAGACTGCAAGGCGGCGGCGGACTCCTCGCCCTTCTTATCCCTTGCGCGCCTCACGTGCCTATGTCCAACCCAATACTTTCCACCGATACTCCGCTTCTTCCTATTCCCGGACCCGCCCTCAGGCAGCACATCGTTCTTCTCCGCCCCACGTCTGTGCTTCGCCCACGGATCCTCGTTGTGAGTGCCCATCACCCGATGATACACCTTCATATCATCTATGATCCCGTCGTCATCCACGTGCTCTTCGTGCGACAATGCTCGTTCTTGCAGAAAAGGTAAACTCCGTCCCAGGTTTGTGCCGGGATCGTCCGGTTGGTGCGGAGTTTTCTTGGGGTTCATCAAGTCCCTCCAAGCGTCATCGAGAGATTCGCCCTTGGGGACGGTCGAGAACGTGCCTGGGTCTTGGTAGCACCCGGTGGGTGAGTCCATCTTCCATTGTTTCTTTTTGCCCTGGGTGACGGAGACGTGGCGCACGTACAGCTCGTTGAGCACCGTATTAGTTTCATTCTTCCCATACCCCTTCCCCTCCAGCCAGTCCGAATAGCACTTTGCCTCGTCATCCGTGACCGGGGGTGCACCGAGCTTCTTAGCAATCGCAGCGCCTTCAATGCTGGGATCCAGGTCGCTCATCTTCACGGTCAACCCGTCACCCTTGCCATTATCTTTGTTCGCGCCTGCCATTGCCGCCTCCACCCTATCTTTCAACCTTTGCCCACTGCCCGCCTCCTCCGCCTTAACTTTCCGACTGTTTTTTAGCTGGATCAGCATCACGTACACAACCCGCTGTATCACTTTCGGATCCTGAGCTTGGCCACGGAGCATTCGGGACAGCTTATACCGCTCGTGGCGGTCGAGGTGGACAAGGCGACCAGCATCGGGAGAACAGTCGGTGTAGCGCAGGCCGTTTCGGTAGCAGATTTCGTCCGTTTCCGGCTTGTAGAAAGAAGGGAGAAGGGTGTCAAAGAGGCTGAGGCTGTCTGTGTTGACGGGTTGGACGACTTCGATCGAGGAGACCAACGTAGAGCAGTAAAAGAGGATATGAACCAAGAGGAAAGGTAAAAGGATGGGTGGGCCAAGCGGCCATTGAGCTCCTCTCATCTTACTGCGCAGCAGGGAAGCGGGAGCGGTGGAAGTGAGGGCACTTGTGGTTGCAATCTAGAAAGAGAGAGAAAGGAAGGGCCGTCGCTACCAGAGCGAGGACCAAGTAACTGTATGGAAGAGAGTGTGCTTGTATGTGAAGTAAGGCCGGGGGAAGGGAGGGGGACAGCAGTCCTTATAAGTTAGATGCAAGCAAGCAAGTTGAACCTCGAACTAGCACTGACGCTTACGATCTCATCTCAGAAAACCACTTTCCCTTTCCATCCAATAACAGCCATGTTTGACAACAGTTGCGAACAGCGGTTCCTAACCTCCACTGCGTCGTACAATCGTGTGGGTTAAGCAGCCCAAACGGAGACGCAGCCGGGCCGAGCTCGATCAGCGCGTGGCGTGCCTCGTCCAACAACCATGTGGGCGGTGAGCCACTTCATCTCGAGCGACCATCTGTTACTGTTGCAATGGTACTGAGAAAACTTTCACCATTCGCTGCAATTGCAGCGAGAACGAGACAACGCTGCCTTGTTGCTGTACTCCTGCGCCTTCTACTGATTACCGCCATCTATACGTTGCGTCGTGGAGTTGGTTTCAGGCAGTGTCTGCCAGCGAGACTTCCGTGTCACCATGTGGGGCAGTTGGTGGCTGGGCGGGAAGAAAAGCCCCACCAACAATCGAGCTGGCCTTCATTCCAATTCACCCAAAATTTTATGGGGTCTTGTGTTACGTGGTGGCTGTTGCGGTCGCGGATGTGGTAGCCGCATCCTCCCTATCTTCCACTCAGACTCAGATGAAAGCCAGCCTCGCACCTCTCCCACACAACCACGACCACCACACAACGAACACCGACCTTTAGCCCGTTTGCATTCTACTCTCATCGCAGTTTACATAGCTCGCAGCATCCCCTCCCAGATTCCCATCTGCGCACCCAACACAAGCATCGCATCTACCTGCACCTTGACATCTTCCAAATCCGCCAGCGCTTCCATCCTCGCCCTCCCCCACGCCGTTTGTGCTTTGCCCCACTCCATCCCCGCCAACTCTCCCCTCAGTGCTGCTAGATCCGCCTCTATGCTTTGTTGACATTTCGCACTGCGAGAAGCTGATGCAGTGTGTTGGTGGAGTGCTGTTTCGAGCTCCGAGGTGTGCGTTTGGGCGAGGTGCAGCTGGAAGCGGAGGTTGGAGAGTTCGGCCAGTGCGGTGGAGAGCTGGGCTTGAATGGAAGCTTCGTCGTCGTGAGCAGCGGTGTGAGCTGATGAAGACGGTGATTCTTGAGCATCTGATTCGGCTGAAATCAGAGCAGGAGCAGGTGCTGGAGCTGAAGCAGAGGCTTGGCCTGGGTCAGGAACTAAATCTTCCAACCCAATCCGAGCAACCGCACTGACGAGCTCGTCTAGATATCTATCGTCCTCAGTCAGCAGCATGGTGCTGATGCTCTTCCTCACTTCTCCTCCGCTTTCTTTCGATTCGTCTGTGTTCTCCGATTCCTTCTCTTCTTTCGGCAATACTTGCGTCTCCGCTAGACCTTTCGAAGACGTTGCTGAGCCGAGGTTGATGGTTGCAAAATGCGCTTCGATGCCAAGCGACTCCCTCAACGCCTTTTTCAGTCGCATCCGCGTTTTGGCCGACATGCCGACAGACGGTGGGCATGCTCGAGCGCTCTTCGGTGGCGAAACGAAGCGCGCACCAGCAGCAGATGAGGGGAAAGGGGTGGAGGGGATCGAGGGCATGTTGCGATAATCATTCCGGCGGATCGGCGTTTCCACCGAATCCTTCCGAGGAAGCCGCCGCACCGCAGCACGGAGAGAAGGGGAGGCGCAGGAAGAGTCTGTGCCGTCTTCGTTGACAAGAAGCTGCTGCTGTTGCTCCTGCACTACCTCGTTGACTGCTTCTGTAGCATCTGGAGCTTCATTCGTACCCTTGTCCAAGTTCCTCAAGGTGATCGAGGCAAGCACGCTCGGCGGGGTATCCAGGTGCTCTCCCTGTCCTAGCATCGGTGATCGCAACATACTCACATCCGAAATAGGCGAGGCTCCCGCAAGTTCCAACGCCATAAGATCCACCGAAACATCGCCAGTCAGCGCCTCGAGCTCTTCCGACGCCTCCCTGTGGGCCCTTTTTTGCATCAAAGCTTTGCCGCCTGCTTCTGACAGAATCTCCACCTGACTGTCTGCAGTTGGTTGCCGTGTGTCCTTATCGAGCAGGTCCCTGACCTTGAGGTTGGCCTTCTGAGCAACGACTTTGAGAGAAGCAAAGAGGTTGGCATCGATCTCATCGGGCGACAGTACCCGGTCGCTCTGGCGAAGTGCGCTACTAGGTGTAGCAGCGGCGTTGGAAAGTGCGAGCTTTCGAACAGGAGACATGCTGCCTTTCTCACTGTGCTGCTGTTCCTCATCAGCTTCGATCGGTTCGGTTGGGAAGAGCAAAAGGGAAGATTTGATCGGCGACCTGGATTCCGATCGCGGTAAAGCGGCTGACGAGGTGGAAGTCGTCATTGAAGCCACAGTCGCAACCTCCATCGGCAACTTCTTGAGCCCGCTGCGTGGCATACTCTGCACCTTCTGTAACCCCAGCCTATTCACCGACGCTGATCGCTCCAAGCTTGACACGCGTTCTGGAGTCGACGCTGATCCAGTCCCAGCGCTGACTGTCGACAAGGAAGAAGACGAAGGAAGAAGAGCGCCGCTGAGCCGTTTCTTGGCCTTGATCAATGCTTCCGGTGTGCTGATGGGTCGATGGTGGGCGGTCTTTGACTGGAGTGCAAGGATGGAAGGATGGATGGGATTTGCTTGGATGATGGAGGCTTTGATGCCGAGATCTTGTCTGCTAGAGCGGGAGGGGAGGGCTGAGTCGGTGCTGGAACCGGATTTGAATGCTTTGGCGGAGGCGGTGTCTGACTGCAGGCCGCGCGGTCTCAATACCGAAAGCGAAGAGTACTTAGTCGGCGACGCAGGCACAGCTTGAACCGGCTGCGCAGGATCGACATCAAGCGTTGTAGCATTTCTTTCGGCCTTGGAAGTTTCGTGAGCACTTTCGTTCACTTTTACTTGAGGAGCGGGCTGGGCCACGGCCAGCGGCAAACTCGATCGAACCCGTCCTTGGGCGCCAAAGGATGCGCCAAGACTGAGCCTCTTGGATCCAGAGTTGGTTTGAGTGGTGGGTATGTGCGAGAGGTTTTCCTTCTCATGGTTGATCGATGCGCCGAGTGTGACGCTATTGCTTGAAGACCTCCTGTGTGAGCGAGAAGCCGGTCGACCACCCGCGCTACCGATACTGGGAATCCTGGACCCAGTCGATGCAGTGGCTGGGGTAGGCATCATGGATCGAGGCGCGGTCTCGTCGTCATTTCGACTCACAAGACGCTTGGTGCGGATCCTCGACACATCTGGTCCCTCCAACGCATCCTGATCTTCTTCTTCCTCTTCTTCTTCCTCTTGCTCGTCATCGTCCTTGTCAGATCCGTCGAGATCGTCATGTTCGACGTCGCTAAGCAAGCCCAGCTGCGGCCGTTCGTCAAGGAGCGTTTTGACAGGCGCTGTTTTCGGCTTGGGTTTCGGCAATGTTCCGATTTTTGGCCTTTGCTGCGGCTGTGCAGCTACGGTCAGTGTTGCCGATGCGCTGACAGTTCTGCTTCGGATGTTCCCGATGCTGCCGATTCGTGTAGCGGAATGTACAGAAGCTGAAGCGACGGAACTGGCACTGTTAGGAGGTGTCTGCGAGCTCGCAGCGTGCACTTCAGCAGCGTTGTCGGATCTCGCAACCTTGCGTGGACCTTTCAACGTCGATGGAGAGGGTAGCGACTTGAGCGACCCCGCACTCGCCCACTGCGTCCGCGCAGACGGAGGACCCGGTAGCTTGGAAGCTTTACTCTGAGAGCGCGCCGCTGGCGGTGCGACAGCCTTGCTGATCCCACTCGACGAGGCAGCATGCGAGCCAGTGCGCTCTTTCGGCCGCATGATGGCGCCAAAATCACTGATAGAGCTACTGTCACCAATGCCTCCCAGCACAGCATCATCAATGTGGCGCTTTCCCAACGAAGACGAAGCTCGGCTTATCTCTGGACTCGTCTCTGCATGTCTCCGTCTTGGCAAGGTCGAAGCTGATGGTGCTTCCGAAGAGGTCGAGTTGAAACGTCCTCTGCCGCTCAAGGATGGAATGCTGCTGGTGGCGACGCCGCGAATGGGTCGAGTGATTTTGCTATCCTGCGAGGCCGAGCCGGATTGATGTGCTTCGCTCTGCACAAGGATACCTGTGTCATTGGATGTTGCCATTTTGGAAGCGAGTTTCGACATTTTGTGCTGTACAAGTGCCGCACGGAATGAGAATTTGGGTGAAGAGAGCACGCCAATGCCACCGACTCTTTGCGATTGCCGTTGTTGCTGCTGTGCTTTGCGCTTGGGCGAGGGCGAGCGTGACTGAGATGGCGGATGGGCCGACATGATGCAAGTGTGATCTCAACGAACGTCGGGGCGATGGCTACGACTCGACATGTGTGCGTCAAGAAGGCAAGAGAGGAAGGGTGCGATTGGGTGAAGCAGCGTGCTGGACCGGGAGAGATCAGATGCTCAGCAGACTTCATCTACGAACGATGAGCGTGGGAAACAACACAATGTCCAGTGAAACCAACACATCAACACACGCACTTTTTCACACAGGGTCCATCCGTGCACTTCCGCCAAAATTTAGGGTCAGGACGCGTCGCATTTCAGTCTCGCTCACATGTCAGTCACCTCATCACTTCATTCGAGATATCACTCTGTTGTCGCTCTTGCTCTATTGCGCGTCTCGATGGTGATGATCACAACTTGATGACAGGTAGCGATCGCAATCAGCACCACCAACCATACTCGTTGCACACCCATTCAATCTGCTCTCCTTCCTCCTTGTCCCCATACCAAGCCAGCGCTGGCAGACTAGCACCGTTCCCTTTCCTCTCTACCACGGCTCCACCTTGTAGCTGGTTTCCGAATCTCTCCACCCTCTCTCCATCCCTGAGCTTCCCCTCGTCTTCCGTTGTGAGCTCGACACAAAGGCTGGCGAGGTCGACATTCCAAGCGATACACTTGTTCATCCCAAACTCACCCGCCTGTGCCCTTACTGCCCCGACCAACAGCTCAAATGCCTCCGGAGAGGCAAAATGCAGACGGAGGATGGCAACCTTGCGTTCTATAAAGTCGAACATCCACACGGCGTACGAAAGCTTTCCTCCTTCTACAGTGGGCGGGAGCAAGAGTCCAAAGTGGACCGGCTTGGGCGCCGAATCAGGTAGCAACGTGACAGCGTAGTAGTTGGAGCGTTTGATGAGCCACCGCCATGAAGTTGCTTCCGGGTCGTCGACACAGAATCGGATAGCAGAGGAGGGCTCCTGCAGCTGCGAAAGGAGGTAGCTGCGATCGAGCGCGCCCAATTCGTTGAGTTCTTCCTGTCGCAACCACCTCGCTCCATCTGGCAATTGGACTGCCTTCTCTTCTAGGCTAAGAGGCTTCCATTCGACGTGGCGATTACCGACGACCTCCCAACCAAACTGCGAGTAGTACTCTCCAATATCACTGTACAAGAACGAGCACGTTGCGTTCCCTCCATACCTTCCATCATCCCTCAACTCCCCCTCATCCCTATCCAGCTTCGCCACCTCCGCTCCGCTCCCTTTGACCTCCTTCCGCTCCTCCAACCCACCCGGCACCTTGCCTTGCGGGCTCAAGTTCCGCTGCAGCAGAGACATCATCTTGCTCGCGTAGCCATTCCTTCTCTTGTTCTCCGGGACGAAGACCGAGCAGACAGAGTACGACAGCGCTCTCTCCACCTCTCCCTTCCCAGGTCGCTTTAGCAGAATTGGACGCCTGTACGTCTCGCAGGCAGACAAAAAGTCTTCTGTTGTTGTGTCATCCGCAGGGACCAGCACCCAACGTTGGCGTCGGGCGGTGGAAAAGTCGCTGGTACCAAGAACAGTCCTTTCACGGGTGATGAACTGCTCTTGCGTGAGGAGAGGTTGTCCCCATTCGACCCATTCGCGTTTGGTGGCGATGAGGTCTTGCGCCTCGGTGGCGGGGACTAGGACATATCCTGAAAGTGCGGCGGCGCTTATCATGGTGACTGTTCTGGTGTGCAGTGGACGATGCAGGTGACCTGAAAAGGAAAGCAGCAGAGAAGGGCAAAGGGGCGAAGACGCTTGTCCTGCTATCCAAAGTGCTGCTCTTGCTTTCTTCTCAATCCAACACCAAGAGCCTCAAGTTGAGCTGAGCGGAACCGTCAAACTCGAGAGCGGTCTAACAAATTGGCTTCTTTGGTTCGATAGCCCAGTTGGCTGACGCGTTGCCAAATGTCCCGCTGAAACTCACAGACTGCGCTTTGTCCTCCACCTTCGGGTCAAGTCCAACACCTCACAGCCGCACTTTTGCACCTTTCCCTTCCCACAATCATCACTGCCCCTTGTTCCTCTCCATCGTCAACCTCACCGCCTACACCTATCAGCAATGTCATTTTCGGCAGACCACCAGCCTACCCCGCCTACCCCATCAGGTTCTGGTTCCTCCAGCACCGCTTCAGCCGGAGCAGGAGGAGTGCGAGTCTTCCTCCCACCCACCTCTTCCTCCTCCTCCACCACCCCCTCCACCTCTTCGATCCCCGCATCAGACGAGGATGACCTCAAACCGACGCCCGAAGAGCTCAAATCTGCCTTTCTGTCCACCTCTTCCCCCCTGCTTCGTCAAGGTCCCGACGCACCCCTCCTCACGCGCGCCCTTCGCGAGAAGGAAGAGCAACGTCTGGGCCTGCATTCCTCCCGCAACCGCGTTTGGAACAACGTCCGCATCCGCATTAGGTTCTCCGACCGCACCATGATCGAAAGCACCTTCAGCGAAACCGATACGATTGACAGTGTTTACTCGTTCCTGCAAGAGTCGGTGGATGAGTCAGCACAAGGGGTGGGCGTGGTGATTTACACCGCTCCGCCGAAAGTGGAGTACAGGAGGGAGGATAAGAAGGTGAAGGGGAAGACGTTGAGGCAGTTGGGGTTGATTCCGAGCGCGGTGGTGAGCTTGAGGTGGGATGATCCACAAATGAACTGTGAGTGTGTCTGTGCTACTGTGCCGTGGCCAGGGATTGGTTCTTAGGAGATGAGACCAAACTGACGACATCTTTTTGCTGTTTGGTTCGATTACGGTGCGAGCAGCGAACGCCTTCCCAGCTCCGCTCAAAGCAGAACTCAAATCACAAGCCCAGCCTCTCCCCCCACCACCCTCTTTCGACGAGCCCCAACAGCAACAATCACACACCGCATCACCATCATCATCATCCAACTCACCGAGTACAGGCAAGGAAGCAAAACCCGTTCCCAAATGGCTAAAGAACATTGTCAGTAAGTCTCCCCAACCCACCTCCCTCTTAGTTCCTGATTCAAAGTCGTCTGGCGAGTACCTAACCGGCGCTGTTGTGCTGTGGAATTCAACAGAGAAATAATGCGGATGCGGAAGACAGGATCGCGAGCAAGAGGCAGCGTCTCACTCCGCCAGCATACCAGCAACAAGATGCACTCTACAGCAGAACGCCGTCAACCACCGCGTGCACAGCAGCAGAAATGCAACACGACACGGCCATGCAACTCGACTAAACCCACCCCCCCACCACCACTCGAATCGCACTTTCGCCACATCACACAGCACCGCACAGATGCATCCGCTATCCAGTCCTATCCATGCATTGCAATTCCATTGGACCAAATAACCATTCCGTACAAGTACAGTACTCCCAATCCAAAGTGAGGCTGAATCAGTGATTGTTGTTCCGGGTACTCAGCATCCTATGCACGTCCACCGGCACGGCGTAACTCTCGCCTACCAGCTCCTTGACCGCTATGCACAGCTTATCGATCCTCACCACCAGCCCGAACAGCGTCACTACGCCGACAGAAAACGTCATGTACTCTGCATCCTCCAACGTGCTCAACGTGATCTTTGCTGGCAAGGTTGCTAGGATCTCGTCCACCCCCGTATGCGTCACCCCTTCCTGCGTAGGAAGGTAAGCGCTGAACCCATGCGGGGTATCCATGAACCGATCCACCAACGGACACGGTGTGACTTGCGGTAGCGGCTCGCCCGTTTTGAGCGCGGTGGAGCACATGCTGATGACGCTCACCACATCTCCCAAGAACCTTGGGTCCAGAAACCGGGTGCGTCGGAGGAGCGCGATGGAATACGCAGGTCCCAGGCGCTCCAGAATGGCAAGACAATGCGAAAGGAGTTTCGAGATCTGCATCTGCACGTCGAAAAGCTCGCGATATCGTGCGGCGGGCCAGCGACCGCGCAGCGAAAACTCGTAGGAGACGGTGACAGAGAGCGTGGACAGCCGGCGGAGCTTGGCGCGGATGGCGATGATGCGTTTGCGCACCAGCTCGGAGGATGGGTGCTCGTTCAGCAGCTGATGCTCTTGTACAAGGTCTGCTGCAGCGGCTGCCTCCGAGTTGTGCAGCGAGGGACGACGGGATCCTGATCGGGACTGCACTTGCGCGTTTCTTGTGCCCATCGACGGGCTCTGCTGCTGATGCGGGTGGCTAGCAATGCCGACAACCGCGCAATAATTCTTGCCCAGCTCGGCGATGCAGGCGGCATGCGACAGCCGTTGATACTCTCTCAGCGTCGAACTCGGTGGCAGGTACGTGAAGATGTAAGCTGCGGACACACCAACAGCCACGGCGACAAACCTTCTCCACGCCGTCTGCCATCCATATCCCGGCGAGCCCGGCGATGGGTTTGTAACGTCCTTCCAGCTGTATCCCACAATGAGCATCGTAGTAACCGAAGTGATGATCGGTGTGATGGGCGGACCGGGAAAGTAGATCCTGAACAGCATCAGCATTGGGAATGCCACAGCCGACGTCGCACCCAGTCCGTATGCATTTCCTCTTCCATCTCCCGTGGAAATGTACCAGATGATCAAAGCGAACGCAGCGCCGAGAACGGTCGCCGCTAGACGTGACAACAGCGCAAAGGCGGTTTCGCCACGGAAGCGTGCGAGCGTGAGCTGCGCCATGAAGATGGCCCAGATGGCACGATTCTCGTAGCACCATCCAGCGGAAGACTTGAGATAGGCGGGAAGCGAGACGAGCGCGATCAGAACGGCAGCTTTTACTCCAAATAGCTCGTAGCCTCGGAAAGGACGTCGGCTCCAAAAGTAGATTTTGTTGCCCACAACTTGAAGCAAGCCTTCGGGATCCAATGCATCCGGATCTCGTCTGCGTGTAGAGCCCAGATCGACGATGGGATCGTGGGCGGTGGCGTCAGTATCAAAGGAGCCATTGTCTTGGTTGTCACTGCAGAAGTGAGCGTGCGGGTGTGAGTGCGCAGCTTCCGCCTTCGAGGAGTCTTGCTCAGCGACAGTCTGACTGCTCCGACTGCGTTGTCGGGAAGCCACGGGCGTATCGCTGGTGATGTCTGGGATGTGTTCAGGATCGCCATCGGGCTCGTCGTCCTCATGCGTATCACCGGACGAGTTGCGCCACGCATCCACAGTGAACATACGTGGCCAATGTGGATACCACACGGACGCCGTCGTCCTCTCGCATTGGATAGTCTCGACCTTGCGCAGCAGAGTCAGCAAGCGCTCGGTGAAGCTGATCGTGTGGAATTGGTGCAGCCACGCCTGGTACAGGTATCGATGGTGGATTTTGCAGACCTCGCCTGGCCCTGTCCGTAAATCGAGCTCAGCGGCGAAATCAAAGTTGCCCAGCGCAGCCTCCTCAGGCGCTCTGAGAGCATCGCGATACGGATCCAACACTGCGAGACGTCTTCTTTGTCTGAACTCGGTCAGCTTTGCCTCGACGCTGGCGATGACCTTGCGAGTTTCCTCTGCCTGCTTGTGTCCCTTTGCTAAGCGTTGTTTCTCCGGGAGGAACAGACGTTCGCGTAGAAAGGTGTAGCGATGCGAGTTGAGATGCCTGAGCCAAGCAACCATGTGCCTTATTGCCTCTGCGTTGGCGGTGAGCAGATCGGAGGAAGTTTCACGAATGAGCTGGGCAAACATCTCGGTGATAAAGTTGGCGGCAGTCGTGTGGAGATGAGCTTCAAGGTCGCCAAAGCGAATCGACTCCCAGATGGCGACCGGTGCCGGCTCGTGTTTTTGCACAAAGTTATGCAGGAAATGACTTGAACGATCCCACATATGATGGTGGCCATGATGATTACGACCACTTTCGCGATGATGTCCATGAGCAGGTTCACGAACGTCCGTGGGGCTATTGTGGCCATGATGAATCCAGCGACGCGGAGAGGAGCTGCGTTGTGAGGCAGCAGCAATGGAGCGAGCCATCCTGCGGAAGCGGGACGAGGTAAGCTCGTTGCCTGGCTCAACGGAAGGATGCTCATCGAGCTGACGGAAGGCGGCAGCGCTGGGCGAGTCATGAGGGAAGACCTCACTATGCAGAGGAGATTCGCGATGCGGTGTGCTTGTGCCGGATGCAGGAGCAAGCAAGTGCGATCCATCGTGGTGAGCAATAAAAGCAGGGGCCGAACGGTGTCCCGCAGCGGCTGGGCCGGTCGCGTAGAGCGCGAGCGGTGTCAACGACGGCGATTGCGGACGCGATGGAGGGTGAAGCTGGTGCGCGTGGTGGTGGCTGCTTTGGCGAGGCGTCGGCTGAACATGAGGGAGTGCGGTAGTCTGACTAGCGTGGTCAGACTCGGAAGCATCTTGTGAATTATCGACGGAGCTTCGAGGACTGACGACGGGCGTGATGGCAGGAGTTGCGAGTCGTGAGGGGACAGGCGTTTTGGGGAAGTTGGCTGATTGGATGTCTGCCTTGATCGAGGTGTAGTAGTACGACCATCCATCGGCCGGAGCGATGAGCGAACGGGAGAGAGCCTCCAATGCCTTGAGATCGTCACCACTCGCGAGACCAAATGAAATCTCGCGTGTCAAGAGACGCGAGGACATTGCCATGGGCACCAACCCACCTTCGGCAGCTGACAGCTTGTTTTTGACAAACTCGAAATCAAAGCCCTCCTTGCCCTCGATGCTGTCATCTGCAAATGACTTGCTTGAAGGTGTGTCGAGAGGCGACATTTGCAAGAGTTTGACCTGATCACCGCATGCTTCAGCAATGGGATTGAGAACAGCGACGAGATGCTCGACAAACTGCGAGTTGACGGATTTGGGGAAAAAGACAATGCTGAGGAAAATGTTGACAGCCGCCTTGAGAGCGAGTGGCACCACGACGGACTGACCGAGGGTGTAGAAGGGGAAAGGGTAGAGTGGAGCGTAGGTCAAGCAGATGTTCATGAGAATGCAGCTCAAGACACTCGCGAAGAGGAAAGGACCGGGACCGAAGCGGATCTTGATGTAGAGAAAGACGGCTGAGCCGATGGAAAGGAAGAATGCGCAGACGATGCTAGGACCGGCTTCGATGTAGTCGCCGTGGATTGCAGCCGCGATGCTGGTCTGATTGAGAGAAAGTTTATTTTTGCGTACGGCGTAAGCGATGGCGATTGCAATGATGGACCAGGTCCAAGCGGCGCAGAGGAAGAGGAGCGTGAAGAACTCACGCTCCACGACAGCGGCCAGCGGGGCTTCTGCAGGTTGGATAACACATCCGACGAGGAGAAGGAATGACGCAGAGCCAAGGACGACTTCGGAGGGACGGATAAGAAAGATGACCAAGCAGATCCATGCCAGAAGTGCGGATCGAATGACGGGCTTGAGCTTTGGCCAAGTGAAGCAGGGTGGTATCCAGCTGATGAACCAAGGCAATGGATCGAGACCGACGAGCTTGGCAAATCGTTTCCAATTCCTTGCTGCGCGGCTTGGAGGTTTGCGCTTGCCATTGTTCGAGTCGTCGTTTGCTGCTGATGATTGCTGTTGTCGCTGCTGCTGCTGTTTCTCTGCTTGGTCGACATCAGCCGTGGTGGTTGCGGTGTCTGGTCTCGTCCCGTCTGTGTCGATGCACCCTCGTGCCCGACTGCGAGCTCCTTGGTTGTCTGAGGAGAGGTTGCTGGAATAGTTGGACGTGGTAGTAGCATCTAATGGCGGTGAAGCTTGACTAACAGCCACGACCGGGGTCGCCTTTGGCTCTGGCTCGGCGAGAGGGTGTGATTGCAGCTGAGCATCAGATGCGTTCTCCTCCGAGCGCATGTTTTGCATTTGGCGTGATGAAGAAGCAGAGGCTGATGAAGCAGCTGGCAGGTCCGTGTGATCATGAGAAGGTGTGTCGGGAGCAGCCGATTGATGTGATGGCGGAAAAGAACTCATTCTGGTGACCGAGATGGCAGGAATGGGCGGCGCAGCATTTGCTTGTGCTTGCTCTGCAGCTGTATGAGCGGTTTGAGACATCGAATGCGCTAAGCGTGAGTCTGGCTCTACGCCCGCCACCTCCTGGCTAGATCGTGAATGTGATGGTGGAGAAGCAGCGGCCATGTTGGCATTCCGATTACAAGCACCAGTGACTCGGCTTGGCGGAAAAGCGGATCAGTCCGCTTTCTACAGTGCTATGTCGGTACCATCCGAAGCAATGGAACGAGGCGATATCGATATGGGTCAAAAAGGTTCATGCAAACGTAGCTGAATGTGAAGTAATGCAACGTGAGGATGTCAAAGTGACGACAAGAAACGCTTGTTCCGCTACATCCGAAGACGCGGGAGACAGAAAACAAAGTTATAGCCGCGTTCGCCTGGCCGGCTTCAGGGTTTGTCACTTCTCTTTGGGGTGTATTGTTACCGTTGACAGAACACTTTGCATGCTGTCACCCGCAAAGCGACGCCAGATCTGTTGTGCCGTGTCCGTGCAGGCTTCTTAAAACTGACCGAGCTCTATCAGTTTCCTCTTCCGGTCTGATTGTGTCTTTGTGACTTACGAACCGAGTCGTCAACAGCCCCAAACCAGCGAGCAAAAACTCATTTCTGTTACGTTTTTGACTTGAACACAGATGCAGAGGTGAAAAGACAAGCTCGGGAGACGGACAACAGAGCTGTGAATTACACAATTAAATGCACGAGGTGCAGCTCGAGGTGCAGGTTCCGATCTGTGGATGTAAACGCAAGATGTCAAGGAGTCGCTATTAAGCTGCAGGCACATGCAGCCATCAGGTGAAGTTAGCTAATAAAGTTACCGTTGGGCTGCCAGCCCAGCCAAACGAGTAAGCCAGCCGTGGCTTCTATCTATCCATGTTTGACAGGCGAAAAGACGTCGATGGACCCTGAGGAAGCCAGTCCCATCCGCAGCAGCAGCATGGTCGAGCTTCTTCGCGCTCCTCCTTTTGTCCTTTCCTCCCCCTTTCACATTCTTCCCGCTCCTCTTTCACCGTCGCTTTGTATTCCCACGCCCCCTCAACGGACGTTCTAGGTACAGCGCCGCAATGAACCAAGTTTACGAGCTGCTCGACCGACCGCGGCTACCTGCCCGACGTTGTCCTGCGTCGGGCCATCCGATTGCTCAACGCACAGCGCATCCGCAGTCTCGCCAAGCCCGAAGACGATTTCGGCAAGCACGTCGAAATCAAGAAGGAATACATTCGCTCGCTCAAGACGCGCGAAATTGCCATCGAGCAAGACAAGGCCAACGAACAGCACTACGAAGTCGACACCGGCTTCATGCTCAGCTGTCTCGGCAAGCGCGCCAAGTATTCTTGCTGCCTCTACGAGACCAGCAAAGAGTCGCTCGACCAAGCGGAGGAAGCTATGCTCAACTCGTACTGTGAGAAAGCGGGTTTGAAGGATGGCCAAGATGTGCTGGATCTCGGGTGTGGATGGGGTTCGTTGTCGCTCTACCTTGCAGCACGGTACCCAAACTCGCGCATCCGTGCCCTCTCCAACTCACGCACACAGAAGATCTAAATCGACTCGATCGCCGCCTCCCGCGGTTTCAGAAACTTGGAAGTGCACACTGGCGACGTCAAGATCTATTCCTTCCCCGAAGGCTCCTTCGACCGCATTTTGAGCATCGAAATGTTCGAACACATGAAAAACTACGCTGAGCTCTTCCGCAAAGTCTCTTCCTGGCTCAAGGATGGCGGTGGATCGCGTCTCTTTATCCACATCTTCTTCCACCGCACAACACCCTATCACTTTGAGGAGGACGATGGCTGGATGGCGCAAAACTTTTTCAGCGGTGGCACCATGCCTTCGTTCGATCTCTTCCAGCATTTCCAACAGCATGTGACGCTCGAAGACAGCTGGTGGCTCAATAGCCGTCACTATGCAACGACGTGCGAGCACTGGCTCAAGACGCAGGACGCAAATCAGAAGAAGCACGACTCGGTCAAGCTGTTGCGCAAAGACGCGGCCAAGAAAGGCAATAGCGAGATCGAGGGTGAAAAGACGTTCTATAGATTCAGGATCTTCTATCTCGCCTGTGCCGAATTCTTTGCGACCAACAGCGGCAACGAGTGGGGTGTCGGCCACTATCTCTTCTCCAAGAAGTAACTTTGACTGTTTTTCGCGCACGTCGTGCCTAGATCACGCACTTATCTCACGGTTTCACGACGCATCAATGGACGGAGGGTGATGACATTCCAAGATCACATCGGTTCCAATCCGAGCTGAAGTGTGAGTGTGCCTACTTTGCTTGGACTGAGCCCTCTTTCTCCTCCTCGTCCGCTTTTTGCTGCTGCTGCTGCTGCTGTTGTTGTTGTCGTGGCTGTGGCTGTGTACCATACAGTGCCCACTTGTCAAACTCGGACTCTCCGAAACGCAGCAGGGTGGTGATGCTTCCATCCACCACTGCCACCACCACCGACCTCCTTCCTGCCTTCAAAGGCGGAAACACATTGCCTCCTCCTCCCCTTCCTGAGCTACCGCCCCCGCCGGCGTTCCTACCCTTGAACTTGTTATTGTTCCTATTATTATTGCTTCGCTTTTCCACCCAGCACCCGGGCGGGCAGTGCCTGAACAGCTTCCCCACCATCCTCAGCAGCGCAAAGTCGAGCAACAACACCTTCACCAGCGCTTTCGCCACCATCGTGTCGCTTAATCTCTTCAGCAAGCTCGCGTTCTTGGCCGCGAGAAGAGATTGACGTTGTGCGCGTTCAGCGGCAGCTGCTTGGCGAGCAGCTGCCCTTTCCCGCAGATGCTTTTGCTTTCCTTCGCTGAACTTGCCGTACGCTGCTCGGTTCTTGGCCTCGTTGGACGCTTTTAGTTGCTTTTCGTACTCGACTCTTTCCCGGATCCCCTCCTCGTCCATCCCCTCGCCTTCCCCTCCAATTCCAGCTGGCCCGATAGAGCCGAACAGCTCCTGATCCGAGCCGGGGATGGGGATCTGCGCAAAGATGGATTCGAACTGCCAAATCGACGGAAGCGGCGTGGTGCGCGCGTTGAGGATGACGATGCGGAACTCGGGTGGGGGCGGGTGCGATTTGCGATACAGTGTGGCGGGGCGCCAGGCGTAATAGAATGGCTTTAGCCCATCGTCTGGTCTTGCTTCGGATCCAGGTTTTCGTTGCACTACCGAGTTGGGAAGGTGCTCAAGTTCCGCTGCTGACGATGGTGTAGGTTGCGAAGTGGAAGTGGAAGGAAGCCAGAAATCGTGGCTGGAGGGAACAATCTGCAGCGAGCTGAATACAGCATCGTAGGTGTCCCACTCCACATTGCCTTTATCACCCAAGAAGCGACGTCCGTCTTCGCTTCCTCGCAGACCAAGCCCCAATCCTAGACTGTCTACGTTCGCCCGCCTCCTCGAACCCAACACCTTTGTTGCTGCTGCAGCCACCAAGCAGATGAAACGGCCGATGGTCTTGTGCCACACTGACTGCAGCCATCTCGCAACCGCCCTTGCAGCGTCTCCTCCCAGCTGAGCAATGCGTCGTGGGATGTACAGCAGCACATCCCAGATCTTTACCAGCTTGATCGGGCGTTGCGGATCTGCGATGATTCCTTCCGCGTTGACAGCCTTGCTTGTATCTTGTGAGGAGGGCTGGGACTGGTTCTTCTTCGCGAGCGCCGAGGCCGAGATGGGTGCGGCCCGAACAGCGTCTACAATGCTAGCGCGCTGCACCACGTACCCTAGCCGCTTGAGGTAGGCGTAGATGAGGTAGCTTTCTCTTGTCAATGGCCCGTCCTCTCCCTTTCCCTCTTCTGCTGGCAGCATGAGTGTTGTGAAGGCTTGCTGCAACGACATTGGCGCCAGCACTTCCTCGCCCGCTTCACCTCCTTGCGCCTTTTCGTAGATCTGCAAGCTCCCCCTCTCCGCCAAGAACAGCGCTTCTTCGGGCAACAACTCGTTCCATGCCTTGGTCACCAATTTTCCGGTAGCCTCATCCTTGACTTGCTCCCTCCTAATCACACCCACAGTCTCGAAAATCTTTCCCTGCACCTCGTGCAGCCTCGCTCTCCGCGTCTTGGCATCCCACGTTGCCCTCACCAACGACCTAGACCCAACCCTGCGCTCGCCCGAGACAGCCTGGAACATTACCTCCCTGCTACGTTCGAGCAGCTTCGCTTGGCCGCCGAAACCTGTCGGTTCAAAGTCCTTTTCTCCCCTCTTAGGAATCACATTGCCTGCCGACGAACCAGAAGCAGAGGATGAAGACTTGGACTTCGGGTCAAGGCTGGAGAGGAGACGCAGGTAGTCGGGCGCTTCGTCTTCGCCGTCCGAATCGTCAGCACTGGGGTTAAAAGCAGGGGTGGAGGAGGGGTTGCGGGTGGTGGAGCGGATGTAGGCGGTGGGCGTGGCTGTGGGGTCGTCCATGTCGTCTCGCACGGTGAAAGGGGTGGAAGGTGTTGCCAGTGACTTGCTGGATCCCGCGAGGGGTGACGATGTCGCTGCCGCTGCGGGGCGGCGTGGCGTTGTTGGTGGCGCCATCTTGAATCGAACGCCTTCTGCGGAGGGCTGGACAGCGAAGATGCGAATGGTGTTGGTGATGAAGAGCGTCAGATTTCGTTGCTCGGCAGGAAAGTGGAGAATCCTAGCGCCCTAAAAAATTTACGGGACCTTAACAAGAAGAAAAAGAAAAATTGGACCCTGAAACACCATCATCTTTTAGAACCCTCGCTCGACTTGATTTGAACAGCATTGCACACAGCCTTGACGCCAAGCCTTTTGGGTTGATCAGTGTATTGAGCGCTATGATCATACCTACGTCTCTGGAGACCACACAACCACTCCCCTCTGATCCTCCACCCTCGTAAAGTACTTTGTTCCCAACACCCCCGTCTCTTCATCTCCCTTTGTGAGCACCACCCCGTTCGAAGAGAGCTCGAACTTGATCCCATCCCGCAACGCCTTTTTGATATCTACAAAGATGAGCCTATTCGCACTCTTGCGCATGCCTGAAATGACCCCCTTCTCGCCGAACTTGCCTTTGGCCAGGTGGATGTGGTTGCGCGTCATGGGCTTCAGCCCGCCCGAAGCGAGGATCTCTTGCCATGCGGGATGGTATGTTCCGTGAATCACCTCCACCAGTCCTCCCTCCTCGTCGGCGGCAAGGGCGAGATCGCCGAGCTTGGCGTTGATCTCGTCCCCCAGTTCCTCCTCTTCTTCTTCTTCATCTTGTTGGGTGGTGGAGAGGAGATGTAGATTGTCGAGAGTGAGTGGGGTATGCTCGAGCTCGACCACGTGTTTCAGCGAGTGTCCCTGGACCGCACGCACCCACCACTGCTCTCCTTCTTGTGTCAGCTCGAACCGCTTTTTATCATTGCTTTCTACAATCCTCCTCACATCCTCCACTCCTGGCCTCCTCTTCGTCCTCTCCCCCTCTCCCCCACCCTCTCCTTCCGCCATATTCACGCTCTGGACCCGTGGCCGTTCCAACACATCCTCCAGCCGCACATACCCATCCGCCCGGATCTTGAGCCCCTCCTTCTCGGCTCCATGTCGCAAGATATATGCAAGCGCACGCGAGAGCTGTTCCGTATTGGACTGGGGCCGACGAAGGTTCTTGTTCTTGTCCTTCGGCTTGCTCGAAGGAGAGGAGGAGGAAGATGGTTGGGATTGAGCAGCGGTAGCAGCGGCCGAGGCTTTGGCGGCCTTCTTCTCGGCAGCTTGTTGCGCTTTGAGTGCCTTTTGCGCTTCTTTGCGTGCCTTGCGTTCGAGATTCATCCCCGGTGTCTCGGCAGCCGCGCCTGCATCTTGCTGGTTTGTAGGGTCCGTGGTTGAAGCCGCCATCTCTGACGACATCTTTGGATTGCAGCTTGCTTCGTGTGGGGATGGAAGGTGGAAGAAGCGGTGCGTTTCCCTTTGGGGATGAAGACAGGCGAATGCAGATTCACATCGTAAAAAGTCGCGCTGTGTGTGACTGGTGCAGCGCCTCTTACAGAACTGCTGTGTGAAGGCTGATAATAGTGAGTATTCGGCGCGTCGTCGTCGCAACCATCTCAGCCTTGGCTAAGGTGGTTCATGCATGTCATGCATGAACCGAGGTTAAGCAAGTCGGCATCAATGATTTCTGAGCATCGTCCCCATCCTCCACCTGTACTAGAATGAGGAGGATGATGCTGTGAGAGGTTGTCTGAGGATTTTGTTTGGCTCTGAGTAATTAGCTCTTTCCACACCCAATTGCCAGCAGAAATGATTATTCAGCATTCAAATGCATCATGTGAATTCCAAAACACTGTAACAAAGCTCAGTTGGGTCTGCAAGAGACAACTGGTGGTGTTGACACCTCTCCAAATAACCAATTGTTATCTGGAACCACATGAGCCCATGTCCAGACCCATTCCAGAGGGAGAAAAAAGTTTGAAATTTAGTAACTAACTGACAGTGGTCAGTGTTAAATCTGCAGCTTATACATACATCAGACAGTGTCTCAGCTGTTACATTTACATTCTTACAGCATGCTTCTTGTTACATCATTCTTACATACATGTGCTTTGGAATATATATCAGTCTTGCACATGCATGCACATGCAGTCAGTCAGTCTGTCAAATGGTGTTCAATTCTCAGTCTCACACTTGCACACACACAGTCAGTCAGATGCAGGATAGTGAGAATGCAGGGTATGATTTGGAGGGGGGGGGGTTATAGGATGAAGAAGTGGAACTAATGATGCAAGAAGTGTTTATGAAGTGCTCTGGAGGTGCTGAAGAATGATTGTGAGGTTGGAAGACCCCAGGGAAAGAAAGAAGTGTAATATAATGTTCTCATGAACAACAGGGGCCACCAAAGTGCCATCATGAAATCACAGCATGAGAGAAAGGCTGGTTGGGCCATGAGCGATGTAGATGGTCAGGGGGTTGGGAGTAAATCAGAATGACAAGGCATTCCAGAACATGTGAAGATTTGTGGGCACAGTGGTGAGCAAAGGTATGGCAGCATTGTAGAGGCCTGTAGAGGGTGTGGTGGCATCAGAGTGGCCAGCAGAGGGCATGGCAGCATCATAGAGGACTGCAGAGGGTGCAGCAGTGTCATAGAGGACTGCAGAGGGTGCAGTGGCATTGTAGAGGACTGCAGAGGGTGCAGTGGCATTGTAGAGGCCTGCAGAGGGCATGGTGGTGAATGGATCAACAACAATTGAGTGTTGACAATGACTGGATTTCAGTGTTGACAGCTAGAAAGAAAGCAGGGATACAGAAAAGGGGGAGAAGTGCAGAGACATGGAGATGTGGAGATGTGGACAAGAGCAAACATGTGGAATGCAGGCCAAGAATCATAATGAACTTACCTATTGAGTATCAAGGAGCAATGCCATGTGAAGATGGACAGTGGCAGCTCAGAACTACTGTCATCATTGATGCTGCTGCTGCTATTGAACCCTGCACATGGTATGTGTTGGTGAAGTTGTTGAATGTGTCAGACTTGAAGATTGGATGGTGAAACACAAGGTGATGCAGATACCTTTGTTGGGTCAGGACTGTGTCCTGAGAAGGGATGGATCAGAGGTAACATTATGGTAAGCAGGCTGACAATGGCCATGTTGTAAGTGTATCATCATATTTGATCCCTCCTTGGGGCACAATGCTGACAACAGGAACATGGTGCTGAGAAGATTGTCAGGCACTAGAACATCATGTGCAAGCCAATAGTCACCACCATCAAGGGAAAAGCCAGCTTGAGATGCATCTGTATTTTCCTGGAAGACAGTCTACTATAAATGGAAGATGGTCTACTACAAATCCAAGATGGTCTACTACAAATGGAAGACGGTCTACTACAAATCCAAGATGGTCCATTTCAATTTTGAGATGCATCTGTATTTTCCTGGAAGATGGTCTACTACAAATCCAAGATGGTCCATTTCAATTTTGAGACGCATCTGTATTTTCCTGGAAGACAGTCTACTACAAATCCAAGATGGTCTACTACAAATCCAAGACAGTCTACTACAAATGGAAGATGGTCTACTACAGATGGAAGACAGTCTACTACAAATCCAAGATGGTCTACTACAGCTGCACCGCACACCACTGCTGTTCCCTGATCACCATTTTCTGCACCATTATTTTCTGTGATGTTATTTTCAGCATGTCACAGATCACTTGCCCTGTGTGCTGCTTTGCCTTTGCAGCAACAAATATCACCAATCATTTGTGCAAGGCCCACAGTGGTGTGGCTGTCAGCCAGGAGGCTGCAGCAGCTGTGGGCTTGGTGGCATGCACATGTGGGCAGGTGGTTGCGAATGCTGTTGCACTATGCAAGCACCAGGGCATCTGCAAATGCCATGGTGCACAGTCACAGCCTGTGCCTGCAGCTTTGGCTCCTCTCCCTGCTGAGACTCAGGTTTCAGCACCTCAGGCATGCATGTCTCAGTCTGTACAGGTGGAATCAGCAACTGCAGGATTCACAGTGCAGCAAGGCAGCTCAGTTACACATGCTCTGGACCCTGCAATCCTTGTGGAGGAGCTGGCAATGCAGGCCAATCCCTCTGATGCAGGGGATTCAAGCTCCGAAGACATTTGTCACAGGACATAAAATCGAACTTGAATTGAGATCGACATTAAATGTGTCTTATGGTCAATCTCAGATGAAATCAATGTTAAGCAGGCCTTATCATCGATTTCACCCACAGGGCTGTACGATGCTGTGGAACGAAAATGACAAGCAACAACTATGACTGCACCTCTCCAAAGGGGTTGAGGGTGATCAGCGATGAGGTTGGCAGCACCTGGAGGATGCTGTCAATGACCCTAGGCTAACCAGTAATGGCTGGGTGAGGCGCAGGGGCCCATGCGAAGATAGGGGGAGCCTGCAGGAAGGAAGGAGAGTCCAACACTGGCTCGAGGCTGTGGAGCCAGCAAAGAGGTAGTGGCTGGAGGCCAGTGGCGAGTCTCTAGGACAGAAGGGGCAGGCCCTGACACTGGCCTGATGCTGGCAGTGGGACGCTCTGGAGCAACCACCGCCAGCATACACACATGCACATATATATACACACACTCCCTGTATGAGTGGAGAGGTGGGGCCTCATCCACTCTATCATTCATTAACTTGTCAGTATGTTTAGTATCTCTATACTCACACTCATTGTCTCATAGAGTAGCAATCTTAGGCATTGCTACTACTCAGTGTGCCTCCATTCGAGTCGGAGAACATATAGACAGCAGTCAGAACCACCACTGGTGCCACAGGCCTCACCTGTGCAGGCAGAACCTACACTGCAGTCCTGGAACCTCCACCAGTACCATTACTATACAATGATGCCAACTACCAGCAACATACAGCTTCGAGCATCATTCCTAACAACAGTGGTGCAGTTCATCAGCGCTGCATACCTACACGAGGACACTTAGCCCACTCCTGTCAAGTGTAGGACACCCACTAGGCTACCACAAATGTGCTGCATTACCTCTGGATGGAGTGGCAACAGCAGTCAGCTGACATCGAGTGTAAGAGGCAGTTAATGTCGATCTCAAGTGAAATTGATGTTTACTGGCCATTAACCTCAAATTCAAACGAAATTGATGTTTACCTTGAGTTAACATCGATTTCACATGTCTGGTGCATGACCGCTGACATTAGAGTGGATCGTTCAAGCAGTGCCCCACATTCACTATGGCACCTGATGATCAGGCTGAGGAGCACCTCAGGGCCATCGACCTCAGGTCGGTGGTAGCCATGCTCCAGCAGATGATGGAGCAACAGCGACAAGAAGCTGAAGCTAACCGAGAATGGCAGCAGGCCATGCTAGGTAACTGGCAGCTGTACCAAGGCGAGGAGCCAGCTACACCATCACCAGTAGGCCAACCAAGGTCAGCGCCACCTCTTGGCAAGTCAATGATGGCTCAGACCAGGTTTGCCCAAGTGGAGGATCCCCAAACACTGACACCCAGGTCAACAGCGAAGGTATGGCCTGTGGAGTTCAGCAATGTCAATGTTTATGCGACCCCCATGGGCCCTAGGCACCATTGTGAGCCTCTCAAGCCCATCACCATGTTCGAAGGCGAGGGCCAGGAGCCTAAGGCACTCCCTGCAGACATGAAGATCCCATTTCCCAAGCTGGATACCAAGGATGTTGAGCTGTTCCTCATCAAGGCCAACAACTGGTTCGCTCAATATGGTATCACAAGCCATCAGCATCAGGTGGCCATTGCTTTGGAACGTTTGGAAGGGTCTGCCAAGGAATGGTGGGATTCCAAGCTTTGGGTCGACCCTAAGCTTCAAGGACAACTGTTCCACAACTGGGACATGTTCTGTGCCCATTTGAGGGATCAGTTCAGTCAGACGGTCAACTCATTCACCACCTACGCTGAGCTCTCCATCCTCCATCAAACCAGTGATGAACCAGGCATGGCCACTTGCTATGTCGAACATTTCCAGGATCTAGCAAACCGTGCAGGCCTCGATGGAAACCCTAAGCTCATCATGGGTCTCTTCAAAACAGGTCTCACTGCCAGGATGCATCAAAAGTTCGAGCATGATCCCCCTTCCAACCTCTGGGAATGGTATCACAGCGTGGAGAGCAATGACCACATTTGAACCTTGGACACCAACAACACCCATCTCCTCTCGACCCCAGCTCATCCTGCTAGTGTGGCAGCACCCACTATGGACAAGGGGAAAGGGAAGGAGGCACCACCATTTAGCAACAGGACAAGCGGTTGGGGTCAACATAGCAGAGCTGTACCTAATACCATCCCTAGGAGGCCTTTGCCTCCTCACTTGGCTCAGAAGCTGCTGGTAACCAACATTGGCAGCACCACCTTTGGACCAGACCAGTGCAGCCTATGTGGCCAGCCAGGCCATTGGCAGTGCAACTGTCCCAAGGCCATGCCCAGAGTACCCAGCCCACCAGCTGCACCTCGCAGCCCTGCTCCACAGAGTGGCCATGTTTACATCATCAACAAGCAAGCTGATGATGCTGAAGATGATGAAGAGGCATCTGAGGGTTAGGGTTCTATGCTACACCCGAGTAGGGTTGAGTCTGTGTGACGTGTCTTGCCCCCCTTGAGAGAGAATTTCATTTGAATTTCCCAAGATGGTCTACTACAAATCCAAGATGGTCCATTTCAATTTTGAGATGTGTCTGTATTTTCCTGGAAGACGGTCTACTACAAATGGAAGACGGTCTACTACAAATCCAAGACGGTCCATTTCAATTTTGAGACGTGTCTGTATTTTCCTGGAAGATGGTCTACTACAAATCCAAGACGGTCCATTTCAATTTTGAGACGCATCTGTATTTTCCTGGAAGACGGTCTACTACAAATGGAAGATGGTCTAGTACAAATCCAAGATGGTCTACTACAGCAGCACCGCACACCACTGCTGTTCCCTGATCACCATTTTCTGCACCATTATTTTCTGCGACGTTATTTTCAGCATGTCACAGATCACTTGCCCTGTGTGCTGCTTTGCCTATGCAGCAACAAATATCACCAATCATTTGCACAAGGCCCACAGTGGTGTGGCTGTCAGCCAGGAGGGTTATTAGTATATCTGCTGGGAGGCTGAAAAAAGCTTGCAACTTTCTTTGTCTGACAACCTCAGTTGGTCCATTTGCTTCCATTTGAGTTACATTTGATGGTAAAGTTTACCCCTTCCTGCTGAGTTATGGGCTGTCAAAGTTTTCAGATGGGATATTGAAACTACTATTTGATTGAGCTGCTGATGGCTTGCAGGCATGCATTGGACCCTCTAGATGCATGAATGAATAGCAAGAGAGGTTTATATTTGGTGGTTGAAGTTGTACACCATCATTCAATGTTGCTGAGGTTGGCAACCTCCATAACCTTGAAAACAACCTCCACAACCTGGACAACCTCCAACCTCAAGCTCCACAACCTAGACACAACCTCCAACCTCAACCTCCCTAGGTTGTCAATGCTGGCTATGTTCATGCCTCAACCTTGTGATGTTTCCAGGTGCAACCTTGACGACTGGAGGTTTGATGCACCCACCTCTGGAAGTGTTGGAGGTTGAGACTTGGTCAATTCTGGTTTGACAACCTCAACCTCCAGACCATGTTGAAGCTTGCTGGCCAGCCTGAACCTTGTGAAGATGTTCAAGTTGGAAGGGTTCATGGTGATCAAGCTTGAGCAGGGTGGATTGAGCTTGGGCAACACTGCACCAAGGTTGGGCAAGGCTGGATTGAGGTTGAGGGATATGTACATAGGTTCAGGAAGCTTGGAAAAGGTTAGGGTTAGGGTTAGGGTTACAAGGGGTTCTTCCTGAGGACTGATTTTAATCCAAAATCTGTACTAATGAAAGTGATAGAGCTTGCCAAGAGCTGCCAGATGCAAGTGAGTTTGGGTTAAAGTTTAATCTATTGGCTGAGATATGGCTGTTCAAAGTTGTCAGCCAAGATTCTCTTGGGGAAGAAAAAATAATTTTCAAACTTCCAAATTGGCCTGTTGCAGGGTGGATATACATAGAAGAACCTATACAGGTACAGTATATACACAGGCAGTGAGGAAATTCCTGACCACTACAGAGCCAGAGGGGTTCAAAGTCTGGGCAAAGGTACCTCAAGGGTACTTCCAAGGTACCTTAGCTGAGGTTCCTGAACCTCTGTCAACCTCACCCAAGGTACATTGGTGGTACTTGAACCTCTGTCAACCTCACCCAAGGTACATTGGTGGTACTTGAAGCTCAGTCAACCTCACCTCTGATGGTACTTGAACCTCTGTTCCAAGATCAAGATCATCTCAAGTGTGCATTGCAGGAGGGTTGGGCAGAGGGTGACTGAAGTTGAAAGGTACTTTTGGTTGAGGTTCAAGTACATTCAATGGTGGAGATCAACTTGAACCAAGGTACCTTGTTGATGTTGGACAACCTGCATTGAACTAGGAATAGGTACTTCATTGTGAGGAAAAACCCCTCCAGGGAGGGATGAAAAAACCTCAGATGAAGTCCATGGAAGACTTCAGAAACTATGTACAGGTGGGGTCAAAGTATGTACAGGGGAGGTTCAAGGTACCTAGGCTCTGGGGTTAAACTTATATACAAGTTCATAGTGGTTGCCAGTGTAGTACAAAGCATGCCACTGAGGGGGGTTGGGAACTTTGTTGACCTCAAAGTAGGTTCTGTCTGGGTTGATGATGACCAAGCTCAACTTGAAGATACTTACTGCTGCACTTAAAGTGGCATCATCCCCCCATGTACCTGGTCTTGCCATCTGAGTAAGGTAGGTTCTGATGGTGAGAGCCTGGCCATGGGTGAGGAAAGGATGTCTGGGAACTTCCTTGGTTGCCAGCACAGCTTCTACCATGTTCTGGTGAAGTTCAAGGTACTGAACTACCTCTGAATGTACCCTGAGGTGGTGGCTCTGGGTACCATAGATGATCTTGGAAAGTACCCTGAACTGGCAGTTGCCATCCCCCTTGATGTAACCTGAGGTGAACCTATAGTGGGTGGTGCCTTGAAGTTCAGTGAGGTTGGTACCCTCAGGAACCATGTGGGAACCTAGGAGATGGTACTTTTCCAGGTCTTGATCCAGCTTCTTGGGTGGTTGGGAGGTACCTTGGAGGGTACCTTGGTCATCTTTGAAGGGGTCCTTCTCCAGGTAGCAGGACTTGGTTAGGGTTAGGGTTCTATGCTACACCCGAGTAGGGTTGAGTCTGTGTGATGCGTCTTGCCCCCCTTGAGAGTTACAAGGGTGTGCTATTTTTTATTGAGTTAGGGTTGATTAATTAGGGTTAGGGTTATTAGTATATCTGCTGGGAGGCTGAAAAAAACTTGCAACTTTCTTTGTCTGACAACCTCAGTTGGTCCATTTGCTTCCATTTGAGTTACATTTGATGGTAAAGTTTACCCCTTCCTGCTGAGTTATGGGCTGTCAAAGTTTTCAGATGGGATATTGAAACTACTATTTGATTGAGCTGCTGATGGCTTGCAGGCATGCATTGGACCCTCTAGATGCATGAATGAATAGCAAGAGAGGTTTATATTTGGTGGTTGAAGTTGTACACCATCATTCAATGTTGCTGAGGTTGGCAACCTCCATAACCTTGAAAACAACCTCCACAACCTGGACAACCTCCAACCTCAAGCTCCACAACCTAGACAACCTCCAACCTCAACCTCCATAACCTCAACAACCTGGACCTCAACCTCCAACCTCAACCTCCCTAGGTTATCAATGCTGGCTATGTTCATGCCTCAACCTTGTGATGTTTCCAGGTGCAACCTTGACAACTGGAGGTTTGATGCACCCACCTCTGGAAGTGTTGGAGGTTGAGACTTGGTCAATTCTGGTTTGACAACCTCAACCTCCAGACTATGTTGAAGCTTGCTGGCCAGCCTGAACCTTGTGAAGATGTTCAAGTTGGAAGGGTTCATGGTGATCAAGCTTGAGCAGGGTGGATTGAGCTTGGGCAACACTGCACCAAGGTTGGGCAAGGCTGGATTGAGGTTGAGGGATATGTACATAGGTTCAGGAAGCTTGGCAAAGGTTGGGTGGTCAGATCTCTTGCTTGACCACCACTTCATAATGTTCACCATTGTAATAGAAGGCATGCCACTGCACCTCTTCACCCCTAGATGCAAGGTGGTTGCTCTCAACCTTGAAGTAGCTTCCATTCTTGCTGATGATAAGCAGGTGAAGCTTCAAAGTTTGGCAGGCAGCAGAGAGGGTTGCATCATCTCCCCAGGTTCCCTCCTTGGCCATCATGGTGATGTACTCCAGTGGTGTGGTACAGTCTTTGCACTGTGGAGAGATGACATCTGATCCTAGCAAAGGTTTGATGATGTCCATGTTCTCCTGAAGATACTGGAGAACCTTTCTTCTGACCACCTTGTGCCTACCTTGGTTGCCATACTTTGCCCAAGCCAAGGCTCTGAACTGGCAGTTGCCATCAGCTTGGATGTACTTGTGGCTGATCTTGATGGTAGAGGTTCCCCAAAGGTTTGACAAGGTGACTGAAGCTGGCAGAGAGGTTTCATCCCCAAGGTTGAACCTTTGAAGCTCCAGGTCAAGGTCTGCAGCTACTGCAGGAGCTTGGACCACTTCACCATTCTCAGTGAAAGGTTGCTTGGCAAGGTAGCACTGGGTAGACCAGTCCCTCTGGTACCTTTGCCATATCATCTTGACTACCTTATCCTTGGTGTTGTCTGCACCTCCAGTGATAGGTTGCCTATTATTGTCAAAGATCATGTACCTCGACTGTGAACCTCTCTTGTAGATCTTGACACACCTTTCAATCTCCTTGAGGTTGGCCTCCACAGTGATGGGGTTGAGAAAGCCTCTGAGGGAGGTTCCTGAAGCTTGAGGAGGAGCATCAACATCACCAACAAAGGTTCTCTCCCACCAAGGTAGGGTGACAAAGCTTGTGATGGGCTGCAAAGGTCTTTGAACCTCAGTGGAAGGTCTGGCAGCTCTGATAAAGGGTGGAGGAACTTCTGTGGAAGGTTGGGGGACCATGGCAATCCTCCTGGTAGGCTTGAAGATGGTCACAGGCCAGGTACCAGGGTTCCAGCCCATAGCATTGTAAATATCCTGCATGATCTGCTTCCTCATAGCACCAGGCTTCCTGTTGTTGTCACCCTTGAAGACCGCAGCATTCTGAGCTTTACCCATGACTTGCCTGCAGAACTGGAGGTAGTGGGACTTGGTGACCATCTTGATGTCCAGCTGTAAAGGGTCCATATCAGGTGTGCTTGGTGTGAAGTACTCATCCAGGTTCATGAGTGGAGTGGAGGAGACTCTTGCCATAGCTTCCTCCAAGGTTGGAGCTTGGACAGTGAGTTCAATCCTCAAGCCTCCAAGCTTGGACCTTGGGTACCTTGCCAGCTTGTCCAACCTGTTGAGGTAGGTTGTTTCTCTCTTCCTGAGGCTGAAGAAGGTGTTGGCATCATACACTTGCATCTTGGCAGAGGTTGATTTGATGGCATGGACCAGGAGAGGGTACATCTTGAGCTTGTAGTGGTGACCTCTGAAGTGGAAGGAGGTTCTGATGCTTCCATAGCCTTGACCAAGGTACAGAAGCATAGGCCAAGCTTCCCTGTTGGGCAAGGAAGCTTGCTTGAACCTTACCAAGGTGATCTGGTCATGGACCCAGTTGTATCCAAGGTCCCAGGTGTTGGTGGAAGCCATGGGAAGCTCTGGATTGCCAAAGGGAGGGAAGTTGTGAGGGATGAGGAACTTCATACCAACAGATTGAACCCTGAGAAGGTGGATGGAAGCTTGCTGCATGAGGTGGACCAGGTTGAAGAGGTTGATAGGTTGAGGAGCCTCAGAGAAGGCTAGGGAGTAGGTGCTTGGGTAGACAGTGAATTGCTGGAGGTTGAGTTGATCAAGTAAAGCTTGCTTCTGGGCAATGGGGATCTTGACAAGGCATGGGCCTGAAGCCACATAGCACCAATCCTTGAAGGCATCATGATCTCTGAGGCTTGGAGCATGGTGAACCAAGGTCATGATGGTGTACCTTCCAAAGAGCTTGACAAGCTCAGGAGGAGTGCAGACAAAGTGCCAAGCATCCATGTCCTTGGGAGGAAGGTTGCCCTAGGTTGAGCAAGGTCAGGAAGGTGGAGAAAGGTTGGCAAAGGAAGGATCCACAAGGTTGCCATAGGTTGGGTAGGTCCAGGAAGGTTGGGAAAGGTTGAGCAAGGTTCAGTGATGGTGGCAGAGATTGAGCAAGCTTGGATGATGGTGACAAAGGTTCAAGCACTTACTAGAGGGTTGGGAAGGTCAGGTGAAGCCATGGTGAGGTTGGTAGCTTGGTAAAATGACTTGGGAAGGTTGGTGAGGCTTGGGAAGTGAATGGCTGGATGGTGATGGTGAGGAGGGAAGGAGGAAACACAGTTGGAGCAGTATATATCTCTTTTGGTGAGGCCTGCTTGAGACAAGATTTGTCTTTGTCATTTTTTTCAATTCATGCCTGTGGGAGTTTTTGCATGTGCAAGTCATGTGACCAAAAGTATAGTTTTGAATTACTTGTCCATTTTTTGTGACCTGAATTAGCCATGCAGTTTTGTATATATATCTGGCACTTGTGATTTTTCATCTTCTTTCCCTCCCTCCACCATCCAATCTCCTCTCATTCACATTTCAGCCTCCACATACCACAGGTAAGCTTCCTGAACCTATGCTAGCCTTCATCAACCTTCATTGACCATCACCAACCTTTGTTGACCCTTATCCACCTTTGCTGAACATTCCAGAACCTTTGCCATGAGCAACAATCCCTTTGCTGCCAACAGGGAAGGTCACAAGCCTTCTCCTAGACCTTCCAAGCCTACCCAGCCATCCAAGCCTGCAAGCCCTGCCAATATCTTCCAGAAGTATCCTGCTCAAGCTCATGCTACCAAGGCAGCTGCTATGGAAGCTCTCACCACACCCTTTGTGCTTGCAGCTACCAAGCAACCTTCCTTCAAGGTTCCTCCTCCAGCAAGCATCAGGACCCTTCCACAAAAGTTGGCCAAGCTTCCACCAAGGTTCCCCAAGCCTCTGCCAGGGTTGCTGAACCTTCTGTCAGGGTCAACACACCTCCTCCTCCTCCAACCTTTTCTGATGATGAGGAACCTCAAGGCAACCTAGAGGAGCCTTCTGTTGACATGGAGGAAGCTTCCAACAGCTTGGAGGAGTATCAAGAGGAGGATGAACTCTCAGATGGGTTTGAGAGAGAGGAAGCTCCTTCCAATCCCAAAGGTAGGACCCCAAAGGTGGAGGTGCAGTTTCCTTGCAGTCAATGCATGCTTGCTGGCAAGAAGTGTGAGCTTCATGTCTCCAAGAAAAGCATGAAGTGTCTCAGGTGCTTCACCAAAGGCTATGGACCTTGCAGGGTGGTCAAGGAACCTGTAAGCAAGCTTCCTGAAGCTTCACCAAGCAAGAGGCTTGCCAAGCCAAGCTCAGAGACCTTTTTCAAGCTTGGACCCAAGCACAAGCAACCTCTTGAAGCTTGCTCCAAGGTACAGGTGGTGATACCAGGTGCCAACAAGCACAAGAGAAGCAAGGTGGCAAGCAAGGAGGACTCAGACTCTGAGCTAGAGATCATCCATGAACCTAAGAGAAAGGTGGAAGCTCCATCTGAGGTTCAGGAAGCTTTGTGGGAAGCTTTTGATAGGTTGCACACAGTCCACACCTTGATCAGTGATCCTCAGCTCAAGAAAACCCTGTTGTTCCTTGATGCAGAGCTGGAGAAGGCTATCAACCTCTTGCAGCCACCCACCAAGCTTGATTGATGTAGTTCCTATACCTGGAGCACTTTTTTCCTGCTGGGTTTTTTCCTCCAGGCTTGTATATAGTAGTTGACCCTTACCAAACCTTGTAGATAGCTTCCATGAACCTTTGTGTATACTGGTGAACCTTTGTGAAGATTCCCATAGGGCTGAGGAAGGTTGAGAAAGCTTGCAAACCCAAACAAAATGGTAAAGCAAGCTTGACATAGGTTGGCAAGGCTTCCATGTGCAGGCTAAGCCAAAGCTGAGGTTCAGTGAGGCTCAATCAGGTTGGTCAAGCTCCAGCAAGCTTGGATCAAGGCTGGAATAGGCTGGGCCAGCTTCAGCATGCTTGGATGAGGTTCAGGTAGGTTGGTAAAGCTTCAGCAGGCTTGAACAAGCCTGAAAGAGGTTGAACTGGAGGCTTGGGTGATGTGGAGGTTTTTGGACACTGATCAAGTGCCTGATTTATTTCAGAGTACTTGTGCAAATATTTTCACACTGAACTCATGCCTATATCAAGCTTTCTCCACTCTCCATCCATCTTTCTTCATCACCACCACCATCCATCTACATTGATCACCATCCCACCTCTCCAACATGCCTGTTCCACCTTCCAACCCTTTGCATGCTCTATTCAAGCAGAGGAGGCAAGCCAGACAGCTTCACAGACCTAGACCCAAGCCTCTGCCACCTTCACAACCTTCCCAGCCATCTCCACCTCACCCACCTTGCCCTGAACCTTGTCCACCTTCTCCTGAACCTTACCAAGCTTTCTCCACCTCACCTGAACCTCAGCAAGCTTCCCCTCAACCATCTGAACCTCACCAAGCTCAGTCAGCTTCACCTGAACCTCCCCAAGCTTCCCCTCAGCCACCTAACCTTTCTGCCAACCCTTCAGGCAAAGCCCCAAAGGTTCCAGTCAGCTTTCCATGCTTAGCTTGCATCAACAAAGGCATCAGATGTGAGTTCAACCTCTCTTCCAGGAGCATGAAGTGTTATAGGTGCTTCAAGAAGCTTCTTGGACCTTGCAGAGTTACATCCAAGCCTCTGGAAACCCCTGACATGCTTGCCAAAGCTAAGCAAGAGGTTGCCCAAGCTTCCCAAGCTTCCCAGAGGGGTCAGGAACCCAAGAAACACCTTGCCAAGAGGAGCAAACCTTTCCCCAAGACTCCTTCCACCTCTGCCAACCTTCCTGAAGCATCCTCAACCTCTCTCAGCAAGAAGAGAAGCTTCACTCATGTCATCTCTGACTCTGGTTCTGATGATGAACCTTTGAGGCTCAGGGGCAAGCCCATGCAACCTTCCAGCAACCTTGCCAAGCTTCCTCCACCTTCTCCAGCAAAGCATCCACCTTCACCAAGCTTCAGCAAAGCTTCCCAACCTCACCAACCCACCAGGAGGAGACCTTTGCCCAAGATTGCAGGAACACCTTGGCTTTCTGCAGAGAAGGAGCTCAGGGAAGCTTTATGGGAAGCTTTTGAAAGGATCAGGGCCATTCACAGGAGCATGGATGACCAACAACTTAGAAAGATCCTTCTGCACTTTGACTCTGAGCTTGAAGAGCTCCTCCACCTTATGGGTGAAGCTGATCCATCCCCTTGAAGCTTGCTTCAACCTGTCCAACCTTTGTAGATAGCACACCCAAGCTTGGGGCACTTTTTCCCACTGGGTTTTTCCCCCAAGCATGTATATAGTTATCCACTCTCACAGTAAATGAACACAACATAGCTTCAACCTAGCATCAACATCTGTGAACCTTGAGCAAGCTCTGAGCAAGGTTGGTGAAGCTGGTCTTGGCTGTATCAAAGCTTCATTAACCTCAGTGAACCTCTATCCACCATCACCAAGCTTGTCAAGCTGCTCTCAACCTCAATCAAGCTTACACCATGGCTCACAGACCTTATCAAGGTTGACAAGCCTGCAGAGAGGTTCAACCAAGCTTGGTCAAGCTTCATCAAGCTCACTAGCTAGCTTTGTATACATTGATGAAGCTATTCCTGGCCAGTAACTCTGATACTGCTGCAGGTGAGCTTTCATCAAGCTTGACCAAGCTTCATCAACCTGTACCAAGCTTTGTTGGCCATACACTAGCTTGTTGAACTTCTGTCAAGCTTGGGCAACCTCTCCCAAACCTCCCCCAAGCATGTCAAAGCTTCACCAGGCTCTATCAAGCTTGCTATAGCATTGTGAGGATCACTCAAGCTTGTCAAAGGTTGACCAACCTCATGGCATAGCAACCATACTTTGTCCAAGGTTTGGTATAGTAGCACATGTTTGTATCTGAAGAAAAATTCCCATGGTAAAAATTCCCACAGTCTCACAGGGATTTGCCACAGCTCATGAAAGGATAAATACCCATCCCCCAGGCCATCCATCCTTCCTTCCCACACACCACATCCCTTCAAGATGCCCAACAGGTCTCAAGTCCCCCTTCCCTGCAAGCAATGCATTCAATCTGGCAACAGAGAGAACTGCAAGAGGACCTCAAGCTCCTACAAATGTGACCCCTGTAGGCTCCAGAGGCTGCAATGCACTGACAGGTATGGTGCAATTGACATGGGACTCTACAACTTCAACCCAATGGACTTGGAGGAGGCTCAGAGACACTCATCCATGGGATCTCACTCCAGTGTCATCATCCCCATCACTGACACTCCTGAACCAATGGAACCAGCAGAGGAAAGGCCAGCATCAGTCCCAGCAAGGCCATACATCCCCATTACACACAACACTCAGGCTCTAGAGTACATCAGGCTTCTCCTGCAGGCCATCAACCTCCTTCCCCCCAACACTGGCAACAATATAGTCAAGATGCTTGCAGAGGAGGTTAGTTAGGGTTCTATGCTACACCCGAGTAGGGTTGAGTCTGTGTGACGCGTCTTGCCCCCCTTGAGAGAGAATTTCATTTGAATTTCCCAAGACGGTCTACTACAAATCCAAGATGGTCCATTTCAATTTTGAGACGTGTCTGTATTTTCCTGGAAGACGGTCTACTACAAATGGAAGACGGTCTACTACAAATGGAAGACGGTCTACTACAAATCCAAGACGGTCCATTTCAATTTTGAGACGTGTCTGTATTTTCCTGGAAGACGGTCTACTACAAATGGAAGACGGTCTACTACAAATCCAAGACGGTCCATTTCAATTTTGAGACGTGTCTGTATTTTCCTGGAAGACGGTCTACTACAAATCCAAGACGGTCCATTTCAATTTTGAGACGCGTCTGTATTTTCCTGGAAGACGGTCTACTACAAATGGAAGACGGTCTACTACAAATCCAAGACGGTCCATTTCAATTTTGAGACGTGTCTGTATTTTCCTGGAAGACGGTCTACTACAAATGGAAGACGGTCTACTACAAATGGAAGACGGTCTACTACAAATCCAAGACGGTCTACTACAAATGGAAGACGGTCTACTACAAATCCAAGACGGTCCATTTCAATTTTGAGACGTGTCTGTATTTTCCTGGAAGACGGTCTACTACAAATGGAAGACGGTCTACTACAAATCCAAGACGGTCCATTTCAATTTTGAGACGTGTCTGTATTTTCCTGGAAGATGGTCTACTACAAATGGAAGACAGTCTACTACAAATCCAAGACGGTCCATTTCAATTTTGAGACGCATCTGTATTTTCCTGGAAGATGGTCTACTACAAATGGAAGATGGTCTACTACAAATGGAAGATGGTCTACTACAAATGGAAGACGGTCTAGTACAAATCCAAGATGGTCTACTACAGCAGCACCGCACACCACTGCTGTTCCCTGATCACCATTTTCTGCACCATTATTTTCTGCAACGTTATTTTCAGCATGTCACAGATCACTTGCCCCATGTGCTGCTTTGCCTATGCAGCAACAAATATCACCAATCATTTGCGCAAGGCCCACAGTGGTGTGGCTGTCAGCCAGGAGGCTGCGGCAGCTGTGGGCTTGGTGGCATGCACATGCGGGCAGGTGGTTGCGAATGCTGTTGCACTACGCAAGCACCAGGGCATCCGCAAATGCCACGGTGCACAGTCACAGCCTGTGCCTGCAGCTTCAGCTCCTCTCCCTGCTGAGACTCAGGTTTCGGCACCTCAGGCATGTGTGTCTCAGTCTATGCAGGTGGAATCAGCACCTGCAGGATTCACAGTGCAGCAAGGCAGCTCGGTTACACATGCTCTGGACCCTGTGATCCTTGTGGAGGAGCTGGCAATGCAGGCCAATCCCTCTGATGCAGGGGATTCAAGCTCTGAAGACATTCCACTTGCCCTTGTGGATGACGATCTTGACATTATCTTTGCTGAGGCCGAGGCTGAGGCTGAGGCTGAGCCAGCACTAGCTCCAGCTCCAGAGGTGGAGGATGTGGAAATGGAAAATAATTTCCACACTGACGCGTCCTCTGGTCAAGTGCCTCCCCCTTCTCAAATTCCAACTTTGGAATTACCTGATGCTGAGCCTCAAGGCTCAGATTCAGCAGAGGTTGACGAAGCAGCCAAGCCAGAATCCGATCTGGAGGGAGAAACACTGCCACAGCTCCCACAAGAGCAGCCGCACACACTGGCCCAACCCCAGCATGACCCACCTGCTGCTCAGCAACTTGAGCTGGATCCAGCTGAGATGCCCACGGATGGGATTGTCATGCTCTTGCCTGCCACTGGCAACACTGATGAGCCGATCCCAGCACCCACCCGACTGCTTGATGCAGCTGCCGAGCAGCCACAGCTGCCACCTATCCCTCCGCTGGCCCCCATCACTGATTGGAGTGGACCAGTACATCATGATGTGGATTCATTTGCAGTGACCGTGTTTCCTGCCATCCTGCTGCATCTCTTCCCAGCAGGCTGCTACGTCTCTTTGGTCAGCCATGCACCTAATTTTGAGGACATTAATTTGTTCAAAGATTGGGTGTATTTTGCTGAGCTCAAAGTGGTTTTCCGCTTTGAGCCACAATTCAAGTTGCCGCTGATTGCACGCCTGCAGCAGCCCCCGCAGAATGCAATCCTGATCCCATCCGAACACAGCACAGCACTCACCTATGGTGAACTGCATGTGGAAATCAGCATTCTGGTGGAAGCACTTCAAGACATTGGGTGCGAGAATGTCCGCATTGGTGCTTATGGTATGAAGGTGCCCATGGACCGGTTCCTGGACCCTGCAATGCTCAGTGAGCATCCAATGCAGGAAGCCAATGTGTTTGATATTGGCTGCACGGTGGACACTGGGCACATCACTCTCATTGCACCCAAGTCAAAAAAGGGCAGGTACAAGCAATACCCCAGTGCACTACATGTGGGCAGGGGATTTGGAAGTGTGGAATTGAAGTGGGGTAGCCACCCAAATGGAATTTCCCACTTCAAGGGATATTCCAAGCTCACGCACCTGCTCAAGGCAGCAGCAGCTGGTGCTGGGCATGCGGTGCAGCCAATGAACATCAAGGCAGTCAGAGCACGGATCAGCACACTGCAGAGCTGGAAGCAGCGTGCCATGGGCACAGCACCAGAGGCAGGCAATGGAGTGCGGCTGGAGCTCACAGTGCAGGCAGCCACTATGCAGGCGGCAATGCAAGTGGCTGAAGCAAGCCGGTTCCTTGATGCACAGTACCTGTTCTCAGCGGAGGCAGGGGACTTGCAGCTGATTGGGCACACAATCAGCAAGGCCGACATGTTTGCAGATTTGGATGCACTGCTTGCCCTTGCGGAAGAGAAACAAATTTTCCAGGGCCGGCACACAGCTCCATCAACTCAGCTGCAGCGGCAAGTGGTGATTGACCTGTACAATGCGATGGGCTGGCATCCTGGGAGGCAACCCACTCCCCTTGACAGCCCAACTGCATGGTGGGTGAGCAGCCAGGCTGCACTTGACATTACGCAAGGGCTGGAGTGGTTCAGCACAGTAGCCAGCACGAAGCATCTGTTTTCTCATGTAAGAATTCATTTGCGGTGCCAAGGCTGCCACCGTGCTGGCACATACAACCTGTGTGGAGGAGCACAGCAGTTTCGCATCCGGTGCACTGAGTGTGGCAACTCACTGAGCGCACAGAACTTCCGCACCCACCTTGCCAGGCTGGCAGTGCAGCATCAGCTGGGAGTGGATCTCAGAGCGCTCATTGTGGATCCAGCGCAACTGGTATTTGCACGTGTGCCAGAGGACAACCCAGTGCACAGGCTCAGTACACGTCAAGGACTCAATGGACTTGTGCGCACCACAGACTTTGCCAGCATGCGGGAGTCAATGCTGGAATGTCTGACGCTGCTGCTGGAGGACAGACATGGCAACCCAGACCCAGTGGATATCCGGGAGCAGGCAGTGGAATGGCTACAGCAGAACACACAGGCAGTGGAGCATCATGTGGGCTCACGGAGCAGACCAGCATCGGAAGCATGTCTGGAGAAGCTTGGCACATGGTATGCAGAGCTGACTACCGAGGAGGAAATTGTGCTGCTGCATGGTGTGGCAGGTGCATTCCAAGTGTGCATTGCACATTTGCACATTCTGCAACAGTCGTGGTCATGCCAGGTGATGCCAGCTGGGAGCAGCGGCCCATTTCTTGGGTTGGCCAAGCTGGCTGCTGGCTATGAGATTGTGACACAGGCTGAGTAATTTGAATTGATTTTTGTGCATTTCATCATGTGTGTGCAGTGTCGTACAAGAGCTGTGTGCAGTGTGGTACACGAGATGTGTGCAGATGTGCAGCTCCCACCTCAGTTTGTGGTTTTCAGCCGGGAGCAGCTCCCACCTCAGTTTTCAGTTTTCAGCTGGGAGCAGCTCCCGCCTCAGTTTTCAGTTTTCAGCCAGGAGCAGCTCCCGCCTCAGTTTGCAATTTTCAGCCAGGAGCAGCTCCTGCCTCAGTTTGCAATTTTCAGCTGGGAGCAGCTCCCACCTCAGTCTGTAGTTCTCAGCCAGGAGCAGCTCACCTCTGTATCTGCATCTGCTAGCTTCAATGTGGCATCTGGTCCCCACTTCCTCAGTACAGCATAAGAGGGACAAGCAGCTGCTCCATCAGCTTGCTGTTACTGAGGCTGAAACACATTCAATCAAGAAAGTCTTTAACACCAAGTCCAGCCTGCCTGCAAGAGATGCTGCCATCCAGCTTGTTGATCCCAAGTTCATCACTGGAGAGGTGCTCACCACATTCACTGACCACAAGAACCAAATTTATGTGTGCAACATCACTTTGAAAGATGCTGACACCGACAAGGTCATCCTGCAGCAATTTGGTCCATCCTCACAATCCACTGCTGACAACATGAGGACATCTGCTCAGCATGGCAAAGACTATTTCAAGATGGTTGTCGACAAGGCTGATTGCAAGAAACACTCTGCAGCAACTTGGCAGGACTTGCAGCAGCAGATTTTCCTGCACTTCCACTTTGGTGCATGGTATGATCAGACCATGGTCAACTTGGTTCTCTCTGGAGAGACACTGCAAAGGGGCAATGAGCAAGGCAAGCAACTGGTGGCCAACTTCTGTGCATGGTTCAAGCAATTTGCCAAGGACTACATCCAACCACTGGTCGACAACAAAGACTCTGGACTTTGTAACACCTTCCAGGAGGAGCTCATCGAGAGGACCAAGGTGCACTTTCCTTGGGCACTGAAGCATGTGCCTGGGCTGGATCAGTTCTGCCATCCACTCTACTCCACCATTTCACCATTCCAAGGGTTCTCAGGCACTTCCCATGTGGACAACAAAGATGCAGATGTATCGATCCTGGTCAACTTTGGTCAGCATGCAGTCTTGGAGCTTCGGGACTACAACTGCCAGATTGTTTTGCAGCCACTGGACATTGTCATGTTCCTCTCCAACTCAATTTATCATCAGACACTTCAGCATGGAGCAAATGTTGCTGCAAAGAACAATGTTGGGGATCGGATGGCAGTCACCTGCTTCTTCTGCAAGGCTCTGCTGGAACACCAAGAACCTGTGAAGCAGAACATGGTGCACCTAGCTGAGCTTGCTGCTGAGCACCAGCAACAGCAAAAGTGGCAAAAAAGAGCAACTACCCATACAGGTGGTGATTCATTGGCAGCATTGCCAAATGCACAACAGACTGAGCACAACAGCCAGTGCTAACCCTAACCACAGTCCTGACCCTACTTGTTAATCAAATTTGCAGTTGATGATTATGTTTAGGGTTCCAATTGAATCTTGAGCTTTGTTCTTGCCTCTATGATGCATCTCTCCCTTGCAGAGATGGTCAGCTTGAAATTTTAAGATGATTCAAAATTGAGACATGTATGTATTCATTTGGAAGATGGTCTGCTTCAAGCAGGAAGATGGTCTGCTACAAACCAGGAGATGAAAATTTCAAAGGCTGATTTTGCCACCACCAGGGCTCTGCTTGCAAATACAAAGAGTCAGCATTCCTCAGGCATACTGGCACTATGTCTGGAGCTGCTTTGTCCTCAGATTCACAGAGACACACATACAGACATGGAACATGGGACAGACAACAGACTGAGATTCAAGTGACACTAGCACTGGATCAAGGAGACACAGGGAGCTGGCTGAAGAGCTTCCAGGCATCCAGGCACTGCTGGCAGTATGCCTGCTTGTGCTCCTCTGAGGTCTCAGAGGCACAGCCACCATAGCCCTCCCACTTGGCCACATCAGTGGACATGAACATGGTCATGGAGCCACGTGTCTCTCCCTCCAGGATGGGAGAGTTGAAGTGGTGGAGCACATGGGAGGGGAAGAAGCAGAGTGCACCAGGAGGAAAGTTGAGGCTGACCTTGGCCTCAGTGAAGCTGATCTGCAGCTGGGTGTAGTCACCATAGCTAAAGACACCAGCCAAGCCCTGCAGGTAGTCATGCCTGTCCTGGTGTGGCAGGCTGTATGCCTGGCCCTCCTGGTTGATGGCAATGGAGGGGAAGCAGGGTGCCCAGAGGAAAGCACCATGTGGATGGTAGTGCTTGGAGCTGCCAATGTTCATGTAGTGGCTGCCATGATCTGGAAAGTACTCAAAGAAGCAAGTGTTGCAGTACTCTTGGAGTGCCATCACATTCTTGTTGTGCAGGAACTTGACCATTGTCCGGTAGTTGTTGACAAACTTGAGGTTGAAGTATGGGCCTGGCATGCAAGCAGTGTCTTGGCCACTGAGCATGAGATGGTAGGTGAAGAAGTCTCCACGCAGGGACTCTACAGGTGCACCAGCTGACCTGGGCAGGTCTGCCTGCAGCTGACGGAACTGCTGGTACATCTCTTCAAACTTGGGACAGTCAGGCTTCTTGATGACACTGGCATAGTGCAGCCCATTCTTGTCCACCAAGTGGATCGTGTCTTCCTGACCCTCGAAGGCCACAGATTGGAATCCAGTTGTGTCTGCCTGCACTTCAAGCTTTGGCAGCTGGTATTCCTTGTTGAAGTACTCCTTTAGGTCGAGTGCAGTGGCCACAACTCTAGCAGAATGGTCTTGAAGCTTGGTCCAAAGTGTAGCCATTCCCTGCAGCTTTGCATCTTGCCAACCAACAAAGTGATCACTCTTGGGTGTGTACTGTTTAACCAGGAGCTTGGATTGCTTCTTAGGGCACTTTGGAGCGTCCAGCTTGGCTATATCTTTGGCTAGCTTGAGGGTGTCTGCACTGGGGGTTACAAGGGTGTCTGGATTTTTGACCAAGTAGGGTTGATTAATCAAAGTTGTAGATCTACCCCAAATATGCATGTTTGATTAAGTAACCCTACTCAAGTTCAGTAATAAAATTTTCTGTTATGGTCCATCAAAGTTTGGCCTGAGTCAAGGGTTAGGGTTACAAGGGGTTCTTCCTGAGGACTGATTTTAATCCAAAATCTGTACTAATGAAAGTGATAGAGCTTGCCAAGAGCTGCCAGATGCAAGTGAGTTTGGGTTAAAGTTTAATCTATTGGCTGAGATATGGCTGTTCAAAGTTGTCAGCCAAGATTCTGTTGGGGAAGAAAAAATAAATTTCAAACTTCCAAATTGGCCTGTTGCAGGGTGGATATACATAGAAGAACCTATACAGGTACAGTATATACACAGGCAGTGAGGAAATTCCTGACCACTACAGAGCCAGAGGGGTTCAAAGTCTGGGCAAAGGTACCTCAAGGGTACTTCCAAGGTACCTTAGCTGAGGTTCCTGAACCTCTGTCAACCTCACCCAAGGTACATTGGTGGTACTTGAAGCTCAGTCAACCTGACCTCTGATGGTACTTGAACCTCTGTTCCAAGATCAAGATCATCTCAAGTGTGCATTGCAGGAGGGTTGGGCAGAGGGTGACTGAAGTTGAAAGGTACTTTTGGTTGAGGTTCAAGTACATTCCATGGTGGAGATCAACTTGAACCAAGGTACCTTGTTGATGTTGGACAACCTGCATTGAACTAGGAATAGGTACTTCATTGTGAGGAAAAACCCCTCCAGGGAGGGATGAAAAAACCTCAGATGAAGTCCATGGAAGACTTCAGAAACTATGTACAGGTGGGGTCAAAGTATGTACAGGGGAGGTTCAAGGTACCTAGGCTCTGGGGTTAAACTTATATACAAGTTCATAGTGGTTAGGGTTAGGGTTAGGGTTAGGGTTAGGGTTAGGGTTAGGGTTAGGGTTAGGGTTAGGGTTAGGGTTAGGGTTAGGGTTAGGGTTAGGGTTAGGGTTAGGGTTAGGGTTAGGGTTAGGGTTAGGGTTAGGAGGGTTAGGGT
>CAKMYA010000048.1:0-100994 GCA_928869825.1 Ustilago lituana
ATCGATGTTAACTCGAGGTAAATGTTGATTTCCATTTGAGTTCGAGGTTAATGCCAGTAAACATCGATTTCACTTGAAATCAATGTTAACTGCATCTTATGCTCGATGTCAACTGACTGCCATTGCCACTCCATCCAGAGGTGATGCAGCATGTTCATGGTAGCCTAGTGTGTGTCCTACACTTGACAGGAGTGGGCTAACTGTGCTTGTGTAGGTATGTGGTGCTGATGAACTGTGCTGCTGTTGTTGGTGATGATGCTTGAGGCTGTACAACACTGGTATTCAGTGCTGTCATATAGTAATGGTACTGGTGGAGGTTCCAGGACCATGGTGTAGGTTCCACCTGCACAGGTGAGGCCTGTGGTGCCAGTGGTGGTTCTGACTGATGTCTGTATGTACTCCGACTCGAATGGAGGCACACCGAGTAGTAGCAATGATTAAGATTGCTACCCTACAAGACAAAGAGTGTGAGAGTAAAGATACTAACATACTAACAAGTAAACTGAATGGTAGAGTGGATGAGGTCCCACCTCTCCATTCATACAGGGAATGTGTGTATATATATGCATGTGTGTATGCTGGTGGCAGTTGCTCCAGAGCATCCTGCCACCAGCATCAGGCCTGTGTCAGGGCCTGCCCCTTCTGTCCTAGAGACTCATCACTGGCCTCCAACCACTACCTCTGTGCTGGCTCCACAGCCTCGAGCCAGTGTTGGGCTCTCCTTCCCTTCCTGCAGGTCCCCCCTATCTTCGCAGGGGCCCCTGTGCCTCACCTGGCTGTTACTGGTTGGCCTAGGGTCATCAACAGCATCCTCCAGGTGCTGTCGACATCAACACTGATCACCCTGACCCACTTGGGGATGGTGTTGTCATGGCCATTGTTTGTCATTTCGTTCCACAGCATCATACAGCCCTGTAGGCGAAATCGACAATAAGGCCTGCTTAACATTGATTTTGTCTGAGATCGACCATAAGACATGTTTAATGTTGATCTCAATTTGAGTTCGATTTTATGTCCTGTGACAGCAGCCACAGCTTCCTCGACAGGCATGAGCTCCTGTGAAGTAATGAAGTCCATCCAGAGCCTATTTCTTTGTGGCCTGCGCAGAAATGGGTGGCCTGTATTCATGGTGTTGGGTGGAGCTTCTACCCCTTCTTCCCTCCTGCTCATCATCATCCTCCTACACTGCCAGATACCATGTCAGCTCCTCCTTCAACACCCCTCTGCATCGCTTGACTCGTTGAGCAGCTCCCATAGCTCCCCACATGGTTCTCCATTGCACAAGCCATCGCTCCTCTTCCCCTGCCGCATCTGCAGCTCAGACTCCCTCAGCCATCAGCACCACTGCCCCCATCTCTTTGGTCAATGACAGAGACTCTACCCATGGGCAGCCCACAGGAGCTTTGATGCCTCAACCTGCTTCCGAGGCAGCTGCTATGCCTGTTGAGGAAGTCGTGGCTGCTTCGCTGGTGGAGCTGGCCTCGCATGGCCCTCCTGCTCCTGTCCTTGAGCCTCTTTTCTGGGCATGTGCACTCCTAGTGAGGAGCACCAGGAGCGCTACAAGGCTGAACTGGCCCAATTGGACAGTGTTCCAGCATCTCCTGAGGTGCCTGGCATGCCCACCTACACTCTGTCACCTCCTCCTCCAGGCGTGATGTGGAGGGACACCCTTCTGATGGCAGGCACATGCTGCCTCCTCCAGTGCCCCTGCACCACCCTTCCCCATCACTGTCATTGGCCCACATTCTGAGTTGGGCTGAGATCATAGCATGGACCCAGGTACTCTGGGCTCCAGTGCTGCTGATCTTGTACATGGCTGGGTGATACCCTGAGGTCTGGACCATTGCTTGGGGTGATGTGGTGGATCAGTGAATCCATAACATCATCATGCAGTGCCTGACTGAGGGCTCAGCACCTTGGCCAACCTGGTCCTGTGCTCGTTGCGAAGCACTCCAAGTCCCATAAGTCTCATCTGCCTCCATCATCCCAGTTTGTGCCATGGCTGTGTACTGACCACTTGCTTTGGTTCGGAGGTGTAGCTGCTTTCCCTTGATGTTTGCAGACCCATTGGGCTGGTGATGCCATGTGCCTGCTTCGTGTGTCCATTGCCATGCTGCAGGTATCACTAACTGCTGTCAGGACATTGCTCACCACCCAGCACTCATGTATTGTGGCAACTTTCCTGGGTGGCAGCATGGTTGTCATGAGCATGGCACTGAGCAGGCCCATCTCTTGATGTCGGAAAGTGTCGGTATGGGTAAGGTACACCATGATGACCATGTCTACCCTCCCACCGATGACCACCACTGGGCTACAGCCATGGTGTGGCTCTGGCACCTCAACGATGCTGACTTTCCTGGTGTCCTGCACACCATGCATCACTACATGGTGGCGAACAGTGCTCTCATGAGCAAGCATCAGCCCCATGAGTCGCATTCCTGCCCTGGCAGCCCTCTGCCACCTGTCAACATGCTGTTGTCCCCTCTGCCCATCCCTGAGGGTGAGGATGGCAAACCCTTCTATGTAGATATGTAGATTCATCTTTTCCCTGTACTGTGCTTGTTCCCGTGAAATCCACCACTGTTCTCCTTCCCCTTGTGTGTGCCTTGTGAGTGTCTGATGAGCTTTGACACTGAGGCTGGGGCCTTCCTGGTGACTTCTTCTCCTGTGGGTCTGACCTTTTTGAGATTGAGGATAAAGTCGCATAATCCTCAATTTCGCATGAGATCGACTGTAACTCGCTCTTAACATCGATTTCATTCGAGATCAACTGTAACCTGCTTTTAATGTCGATTTCGTGAAACTGAGGAGATGGCCCTATTCTCAAGCAGGAACGCCTCCCCCCCTCGAAACCTCATAGTCCCAGATGAGGTCAGGGCAATTGAGGTTCTCGGCAGGCTCCCAGGTCACCTGTTCCTTGGGATAGCCCTTCCAGAACACCTTGTACTGGAGCTGGCCATGATGGATTCAACAGTCGAGGATGTGCTCAACCTCATACTCCAGCTCATTGTTGTGCAGCAGTGGTTGTATGGGAAGCTCATGATGCCCAGCCAGTTGGCTTGCTGGCTGCTTCTCTAGCATGGAGATGTGGAAGACATTGTGGACTTTGAAGGTCGCTGGAAGCTGTAGGCAGTATGCTTGCTGGCTGATGTGTTCCAGGATGGGAAAGGGGCCAGCAAAGCAGGTGTTGAGCTTGGGACTGGGTCATCGAGTCTTCCAGTTCTTGCGGTTGATGTGGACAAGATCTCCGACTTTGAATTCCATGTCCTTGCACTTATGATTGTATTGCTCAACTGTCCATGCTTGTGCTTGCCAAATGGCTTCCTGGAGATACTTGATCTGGTCCTTGGCAGTCATGAGCCATTCATGCCATCCTGGGTCATGTACTCCAAGTCACTCTGGGATCTCTGGGTGAGACTTGGGATTCCAACTGTAGCATGCAAAGAATGGTGATATGCCAATGCTGCTATGTACCATGTTGTTGTACACAAACTTGGCCATGGCCAACAGGGCACACCAGTTGTCTTGTTCATAGTTGCAGTACATTCGGAGGTACTGCTCAACAACTTGGTTTACCTGTTTGGTCTGTCCATCGGTTTGTGGATGGTAGGCTGTGCTGAGAGAGTGGTTGATGCTGAGGGCAGCAGTGAACCTCTTCCAGGCTGCTGATATGAACTGCCATCCTCGATCAGAGACGATGTGGTCTGGTGCACTGAAATGTATGAAGACTGTGGTCTCTAAGAGTTTGGCAGTGTCCTCCGAGGTTGCTGACTTATGTGTCAGTGCTAGGATGGTGAACTTGGTAAGATGGTCAACCATGACTAGGATCGAATCATAGCCTTCTGAAGGTGGCAGTCCTTTGATGAAGTCCATGGAGATTGAGCCCCAAGGCCACTTGGGTGTGGACAAGGGTTGCAAGAGGCTGTACAGCTGATGGCATGGGGCCTTGTATTGAGCACACACTGGGCAGCTGGCTATGTAGTCTGTGATCCATGCAGCCATGCATGGCCAGTAGTAGTGCCATCATGCTAGCTCCAGCATAGTGTCGCACCTGACATGCCCAGCCATCGGTCCATCATGGCACTGCGACATCACCATGTAGCACAGGTGCTTGACCAATAGGGATTGGTCTCGTACCTTGGCTGCACTTCTGGTGTCGTTGCTGCCTTGCTTGCCAGGCAGTGTGACCTTCAGCACAACCAAACAGCCATCTTTGTACCATAAGCCATCCTTTCGCTCGAAATGGCCTTGATTGCACAGCTCTACCAGCTCAAGGTTGAGGGGCTGGAAAGTCCTGACAAGCTCCTTGAATCCTCCTGCCATGATATCGGCCATAGAGGGCAATGCTGGAGGTGTTTCGTGAGATCGACGATTATCATCCCTTATGCTCGAACTCAATTGAGTTCGATGATTATGCATGTTTTCAGTCAAACTCATTTGAGATTGATGTTTAATGGCATTTATCGTCAATTTCGTGTTGGGTTTGGCAAATAGTCAGGCCAGCAGCAGCTGTCGAACATTATGCTCTCATTCTTCACCAGCAGGCTGCATATCGCTCTGCCTTGTCAAGGTGTCAGGCTCACCTGCTTTGTCCCCTGGCCTGTATTGCAGAATGAAGTCAAAAACGGCTAGTAGCACTGCCCATTGAGCTTGCCAACTGTTGATGTGCCATTGAGACTTGAAGTACTTGAGCACTTCATGATCTGTGAGGATGACAAGCTGCAACGGCAGGCCTGCCAGCATATGGTGCCACTGGGTCAGGCATGCCACCACTGCGAGCAATTCCTTGTCATGGATCTCATAGTTCTGCTCTGCCAAATTCATCTTGCAAGAGTAGAAGGTGATCAGATGCCATCGTCCCTCATGCTCCTGTTTGAGGACTCCAGCTATAGCATAGTCGCTGGTGTCAGTCTCCATTTGTGTGGGCAGGTGGTAATTGAAATGGTGGAGTACCCCTGCTGATGTGAATGCTGCGATGAGACTGTGGAATGCCCTCTCTGCCTCCTCTGGCAGCTTGAACTTCTTGAAGTGCTCAGTTGGCTTGACTAATGATGTGAGTGGCCTTGCAATGCATGTGAAGTGTGAGATGAATTGTTGATAAAAGTTGGTGAAGCCAAGGAAGTGCTGGATGTCATGGATCGACTTGGGGACTGGCCATTCCTTAATGGTCTGTACCTTTGCTTCATCCATCTTGATTCCTTGCAGTGTGATAACATAGCCTAGGAACTTGATGGTCATTGTGTGGAACTTGCATTTCAACAGCTTCGCAAAGAGTCGGTGCTTGTGTAGTCACTGTAGCACCTCTCATATGTGGCCAACATGCTCCTTCAGGTGGTCACTGAAGATGAGGAAGTCATCCAAGTATACCACCACATAGATACTGAGGATATCACAGAAGATACCATTAACAAGCGACTGAAAGTGTGAGGGAGCATTTGCCAGCCTGAACAGCATGACGAGGTACTTGTAGAGCCCAAGTTGAGTACTGAAAGCTGTCTTCCATTTGTCACCTTCTGTGATGTGTACCAAGTTATATGCTGCCTTGAGATCCAGCTTGCTGTAGACCTTGGCCTTTTGCAGTAGGAAGAGCTGCTCCTCGATGAGAGGTAGCAGGGCATGATTCTTCACCATCACCTTGTTGAGGCCTCAGTAGTTGATGCATAACCGGAGGCCTCCATCCTTCTTCGGTATGAAGAGCACAGGTGAGCATGCTGGACTTTTGGATGGATGGATGAAGCCCTTCGTGATGTTCTCATCAAGGTATTTGCGCAACTCTTCCAGCTCTTTGGGTCCCTGTAAGTACAGAGGCCTGCAAGGTGGCTGAGTGCCTGGCAGTAGCTCGATTGAGAGATCATGGTCCATCCTTGGAGGCAACTTGTCAGCTTCAGTCTCACAGAAGACCTGGTGGAGATCCTGGTATTCCTCAGGTATCTCCTTCGCCTTCAGCTCCTCCTGAGGTTCAACCTCCATCTTGATACCTTTGTCGCTGCCTGTAGGGATGAAGCTGTACATGGGTACTGTGGTGGGATCGATGTCCAGGAGCATGCATCCTATGGGGCCATCGCAAAGGGCTGCTTGTATGAGCTGTTCAGTGGAGATGAACTCGTTTCCATGAGCTATGAGATTGGTTGCTGAAATTGATGTTAAGGACATGTTATCTTGGATCTCGGTTGAAATCAAAGATATGTGGTGTTTATTGTCGATTTCAGATGAAATCGATGGTAACTGCCCCTTAACTTCGATTTCGAGGCTGGGCCAGAAATCGAGAGTACCGGTGTGCCAATCTACCCTGGGCCTGAGTTTCCTGAGTAGCTCATAACCTAGGATGATGTTGTAGTCATCGATGTCTGTCACCTCTGCTTCAAAAGGGCTGACTAGGTAACCTCCTATGCCTGTGGTGACCAAGGTGGTGCTGTCGATCTGTAAGGTATGACTGGTAATACCATGAATGCTTCTTTTATGTATAGGTTTTGTGGGTATTTGATGGGTCGAAACGAATGTATGAGCAATTATAGACACTCCAGTGCCTGTGTTGGCCAGCATTCAAGCTGGGTGACCAGCAATGGTCCTGTCAATCTCGAGTACTGGCTTCCACGATGCTGCAGAGAAACAGAAACGACAGTCTTGATATGTACAGTGTGATGACAAGGATGGATTCAGGGCAACACATGCCATCAGTGTGCTGTCCCATGCCCATTTCCCTGGTCAGCATCACCTTCCTGGGATTGGGCATTCTCCTCATCCTTGTTGGTGTAGGCAGCCAGGTCAACATCAGCTTCCTGGTTGCCTTCCTCAGATGCCTCTTCATCATCTTTGGCATCTTCAGCTTGCTCGTTGATGGTGTAGATGTGGCCACTCTGTGGAGCAGGGCCACAAGGCACACCTGGTGGGCTGGGTACTCTGGGCATGGCCTTGGGACAGTTGTGCCACCAATGGCCTGTCTGGCCACATAGGCTGCACTGGTCTGGTCCAAAGGTGGTGCTGCCAACGTTGGTTACCAGCAGCTTCTGAGCCAAGTGAGGAGGCAAAGGCCTCCTAGGGATGGTATTAGGTATGGCTCCACTACATTGACCCCAACCGCTTGTCCTGTTGCTAAACAGCGGTGCCTCCTTCCCTTTCCCCTTGTCCATGGTGGGTGCTGCCATGCTAGCAGGATGAGCTGGGGTCGAGAGGAGATGGGTGTTGTTGGTGTCCAAGGTTCGAATGCGGTCAATGCTCTCCATGCTGTGATACCATTCCCAGAGGTCAGAAGGGGGATCATGCTCGAACTTTTGATGCATCCTGGTGGTGAGACCCATCTTGAAGAGACCCATGATGAGCTTAGGGTTTCCATCGAGGCCTGCATGGTTTGCTAGGTCCTGGAAACATTCGACATAGCGAGTGGCCATGCCTGGTTCATTGCTGGTTTGATGGAGGATGGAGAGCTCAGCGTAGGTGGTGAATGAGTCGACCATCTGACCGAACTGATCCCTCAAACGGGCACAGAACATGTCCCAGTTGTGGAACAGTTGTCCCTGAAGCTTAGGGTCGACCCATAGCTTGGAGTCCCACCATTCCTTGGTGGATCCTTCCAATTGTTCTGATGCAATGGCCACTCGATGTTGATGGCTCGTGATACCATACTGAGCGAACCAGTTGTTGGCCTTGATGAGGAAGAGCTCAATGTCCTTGGTATCCAGCTTGGGAAATGGGATCTTCATATCTGCAGGGAGTGCCTTAGGTTCCTGGCCCTCTCCTTTGAACATGGTGATGGGCTTGAGGGGCTCACGATGGTGCCTAGGGCCAGTAGGAGTCGCATAAATGTCGACATTGCTGAACTCTGCAGGCCATGCCTTTGCTGTTGACCTGGGCATCAGTGTTTGAGGATCTTCTGCTTGAGCAAACCTGGTCTGAGCTGTCATTGGCTCACCAAGAGGAGGAGCTGACCTTGTCTGGCCTACTGGTGATGGTGTAGTCAGCTCCTCACCTTGATACAGCCACCAGTTACCTAGCATGGCTCGCTGCCATTCTCGGTTCACTTCAGCTTCTTGTCGCTGTTGCTCCATCATCTGCTGGAGCATGGCTACCACCGACCTGAGGTCAATGGCCCTGAGGTGCTCCTCAGATTGATTGTCAGGTGCCATAGTGAATGTGGGGCACTGCTTGAACGATCCACTCTAATGTCAGCGGTCACACACCAGACACATGAAATTGATGTTAACTCGAGGTAAATGTTGATTTTGTTCGAGTTCAAGGTTAACAGCCAGTAAATGTCAATTTCGTTTGAGATCAATGTTAACTGCATCTTACACTTGATGTCAACTGACCACCATTGCCACTCTGTTCAGAGGTAGTGTGGCACATTTGTGGTAGCCAGGTGTGTGTCCTACACTTGGCAGGAGTGGGCTAACTGTCCTCATGTAGGTATGCAGCACAGATGAACTGCACTGCCATCATCAGGGATAATGCTCGAGGCTGTATGATGCTGATAGTCAGCATCATCATATAGTAATGGTACTGGTGGAGGTTCCAGGACCATGGTGTAGGTTCCGCCTGCACAGGTGAGGCCTGTGGTGCCAGTGGTGGTTCTGACTGCTGTCTATATGTTCTCCGACTCAAATGGAGGCACACTGAGTAGTAGCAATGCCTAAGATTGCTACTCTATGAGACAATGAGTGAGAGTATAGAGATACTAAACATACTGACAAGTAAATGAATGATAGAGTGGATGTGGCCCTGCCTCTCCACTTGTACAGGGAATGTGTGTATATATATGCATGTGTGTATGCTGGCAGTGGTTGCTCCAGAGTGTCCTGCCACCAGTGTCAGGCCAGTGTCAGGGCCTGCCCCTTCTGTCCTAGAGCCTTGCCACTGGCCTCCAACCACTACCTCTTTGCTGGCTCCACAGTCTTGAGCCAGTGTCAGGCTCTCCTTCCTTCCTGTAGGTCCCCCCTATCTTCGCAGGGGCCCCTGCACCTCACCTGGCTGTTACCAGTTGGCCTAGGGCTGTTGACAGCATCCTCCAGGTGCTGCCAACATCATTGCTGATCACCTGCAACCCCTTTGGGGTGGTGCTGTCATAGTTGTTGCTTGTCATTTTCGTTCCACAGTGTCATACAGCCCTGTAGGTGAAATCGATGATAAGGCCTGCTTAACATTGATTTCATCTGAGATCGACCATAAGATGTGTTTAATGTTGATCTCAATTAGAGTTCGATTTTATGTCCTGTGACACACAGCAGGCTGCTTCCTCATCCACCAGGCCTCCAGAGGCCCTAGGCATGGACCTGGTGGGGGGGGGGGGGCACTACTGCCCTGCTGGCTTTGGTGGGAGTACCACTGGACTTGTCCACAGTCCCAGTGGGAGCACCACCAGGACCCATCAGGGTGAGCAACACAAAGTCACCCTCTTTGGCATGGCCTGGTGGGCCTGGTGGGGTGGTGCTGGACTCAGCCACATCAGTGGGGGGTGCCACCCGACTCAACCACAACCTCAGTGGGAGTGGCACTGGACTCATCCACAACCATAGGTTCATCAGTGGTTGGTGGCAGTGCCACTGGACCACCAGGATCAGGAGAGGGGGAGCTGAGTAGGGGAGCTCATCATGCACTGAGGGGGGTGCCCAGGGATCCTGGTGGGTGGAGTTGGCTGCATACTGAGCCCACCCACCTCTGCACAGCCTGCACAAAGCATTGCACTATGCAGTGGCCAGCCAATCAGCATGTGCACCACAGTGCACTGCAGAACAGATACAAATGCATTAGATGGATTAAGGTTTGGTCCACTGGGCAAAGGGGCAAATGAGCTACCAGGCGATGGGGATGTGTGCCTACCCTGGGGGGTGATGTTACAACATGGTCCCCACAGACCCAGTGGGGGTGGTCCATGCCCAATCAGGGCAGCAGAAACCTGATGAGTGTGATGAGATTGGTGGACCTGGCCAAGTGTGAGACAAGAGAACTCTGGGTCCGAGATCAACTGTGGCACTGTTGCAGGCTGCATCGGTCCTGGTGGGGGGGTTGACTGACTGCAGCAAATTGACCAGAGGGTATTTAGGCTGCAGCAGGATGGCCAGGCCCCTTGCCTCCTGACTTTGTCAATTGTATTTTACTCTACTCACTTAGTAGGTGGAATACCAGACAAATCTTAGCATTACCCGAAATCTTCTAGCCTGCCAGCAATGTATCAGACACCACCATGCCCAATTACCCACCCATGGCCTCTACTGTCATCACTGTACCCAGTGAGCCTGAGTGTTCCCAGACCCCCACAAGCATAACATTTATCCAACTGGCAAGTTTTGCACTTCACCAATGATTTGCAAACATCAATTGCAGCATCTGGGACTGCTTTGGCGATTTTCCTCTTAATGGAAGGTGTAACATCAAAGGGGCTTCTTATTGAGCAGTGGTGTGTGATTGTGAGTCATGTACACCTGCCAGTTGATGTATGACACCAGTTGGTTGACTGTGAGATCAGCCATGTACAATGCCTGAGTTGTGATCTTGAGCAATGCATCATAAATCCTAAGATATTCAACCAAGAGTCTGAGTTATGATACCACAAGACCAATCAGTTGTTTATCAACACCAGTGTTTGAATGCACAGAGGCTGGGAGCAAAAGGGAAAGTCACTGCAAATACACAAACCAGTTGGTTGGTATGGCCAAACAACAGTGAGTATTCAGTGTACATGAGTAAGATGAAGATTTGATGATATTTCAGTGGCAGGTGTGACTGGTATGTACATTATATATGCATTGAGGGGGAAGGGAGACTTGGTGCAATGGTTAGTGTAGTCCATGCTGTTTGGTCAGTGTATCTGACCATCTAAATGTCTATGTTCCTTCAGTGAGAAGCAATGTTGCCTGATGCATGTCTCGATCTGACCAATCATGTTGCTACCATGCAGTGTGTCACATTGGAAGTGTGTATGTGTTGTAGGAAAAAGTTTCATCTTGATGTTGAACCAAGTGTTTCCCATTGGATGAGTCGAGTGATCCTTTGGTTGGAACTGGACCAATGGGTTGGTTGTGTGTATTTGGTGTTGGTGGTGCTGATTTGTTCCTTGTGTTGGATGCAAGGGGCATGCAAGGAGTCATGTGGGTGGGGAAGTTGGATACCACATGTCTGGTGTGTGGACTAAAATGGATATCCTCTGGTGGTTGTGAGGATTTGGTGGTTGGTGTGACAGCCAACCAAAGGGGTGTGTAAATGGCTGGTTGGTTTGAGGACCAACTGGTTGGTGTGTGTTTTCATGGTGAAGTATCCAAGTGCAAGATGAACTGGCAGAGTACTGTGTACTCCAACATCTACATGATGCTACATGCTTATCATCTAATATGCACCCCTCTTGCCCAGCATGTTGAATTATGTGCAGGCTCCCCAATCCCTTAGGCTCTGTCTGATCACAACTGTGACAAGTCAGCGCCGCTTTACCGAAACCTCTCTACTGCTTATACTTTCTCACGCAGCGCACAATGCACAACCCAACACAACAGAGATAGGAGGTCTAGATATCAACCGCAATCGCAATCGCAAGCTTGTCATTGTGCGCTCGAACGGTCCAAAATGGAAAACGAAGCATAGCCCCCAGCCCCATCCCCACCTTTTGCATCCTCCCGAGCATATACCGTCTGCACAGGGTTGCAAGAGTGCACCTCTCCGCCGCCGCCGCTGCTGCTGCCTATACATACACTATTCGAGTCTGGGGGGGAGATGGGTCGATCGTTGAGCAAAAACTTTGGCGGTGGCAGTGGCGATTGTGTTGGGCTGAGTGTATCCCTCGTTTCCTGCGAACAACGCTTTTTGTCACCCCCCATACAGCGGGAATCGCGGTACTCTGCTGGGGAGCCAAAGGGGGATAGCAGTGCCATATCGCGCGAGCCGGAAGTGTCGCTACTGGCATTGCCCAGATCAGCAGCCATGATGCTATCGAGGAGTTTTTGGAGCTCTTCCGAGTCTTCAAAGCTCGAATTGGCTTCGGTAGAGACGAGAGAGATGGTGCGGATGCGCGGGCGGTGTGTGGTGAGGTGCGTGGGGTGGGGGTGCGGGGGTTCGTCGGCTTCCATAATGCCATACAGCCCCCCGCCGCTGTGCGGGGAGGGATTGGTGGGGGGGGGGGATTTGAAGGGGAGGTGGAGAGGGAGAGGGAACCGGAGCTGCTGTTGAAGGTTTTGACGAGCTCAGAGAGGGTGTGGGTCGCTTGGTTTGTCTCGAGAAATCCAGGTCGGCGCATGGTGGGGGGGAGCGCTTCTTCCAGCCTGCTTCTCAGCGTCAGTAGTTGCTGCTGCTGCTGCTGCTGCTGCTGCTTTTGCGTTGTGCTCGTGCAGGGTTGGATGGGTGCTTCGTCCATCCACTCCAGTTCTTCGTTCGGGTCGGAAGCAGACGATGGCTTCCGCTGCAGGGTGGGGGCGGGTTGGAATGGTCGACGACAACGATGCGGGGAGAACTTGGGGAGGAGCACAGTTGTTGGGGGACTGCGTACGCGCATCATGCTGGGAGAACGCGGGACATGGTAAGGCGACATGAGCTTGCGCAACCCCGGCGAGTTCGGAGGCGATTCGGTGAAGAGGATGGATGTGCCGACGGAGCGGATGCTGCCGGTTTCATCGCGAGCACTCGGCGAGTTAAGCCGCTGACCGTACGAGCGACGCGAGACAATAACCTTGCCAGATGGAGACGATGTCGTAGAGCTCTGCGAGCTGATGGTGCTCGCGCGACTGCGGCCACGCCGCGGGGGGATGGGGAGGGACTGTCCGAGCAGCGAGGCGGGCGGTCGGCGCGGAGAATGTTTCTTCGGCACCGCGGCTGGTGCTAAGCACACAGGGGTTGGTTGGGATAACGTTGAGCTCGCTGCGGTTAGAGACACTGTGGGGGGTGGGGGGAAAGTTTGGGTGGATGAGGGGTCGTTGATAGCCGGGTTGGGGAGAAATGGACGGGTGCCCGGTGGTAGAGTAGGGGGTTTGCAATTCGAGGAGGTTGGTTGCAAAGCAGCAGCAGCAGTGCCGAGTTTTAGTTGCTTCATCCAGGGATGGCGCAGGTCCGAGATGCGTGGCGCGCCTATATGGCCGACCTGCGCTTGCGGTGCTGGCTGTGCTGTGTTAGAAGGAGGTTGGAGCGGGTGGGCAAATGCGTCTGGGATGGTGGGTCTGCGCTTGTAAGCCGTGCTGCCGGTGGGTCGGAGCGGTATGACTTTGGATGCAAACTGCATGCGATCCAGCTCGACACTCCGACTTTTTTGCGCCTTTGTCGATCCATCAGTGATCCGAGGAGAGGCACTGGAGAGCACGTCTTCGCTACGTCTAGCTGGCTCAACCTGCTGAGCAGCGCCTCCGTCCTGCTTTGCTTTGACCTCTGCCACCGTTCGGTCCGACACATCGTGCGAGCTGCGGGATGGCCACCAAGACACTTCCATCTCTCGCATCTTCTTGCCAAACGCGCTGAACGGGCGTCGTGCCAGCAGTTGGAGCGTTTTGAGCTTCGATGTCGCAGGCGCCGAAGGCGGATTCTTTGGCGCGGAGGGTGGGCGCGCGCCCTCTGAGGATAAGTCGGAGGAGGAGGTCTTTGGGGGTTCCTTGACGGGGTGAGGGGTGGGAAGGGGGGGGTGGTCGTGTAAGGTGGAAGGAGCGGGGGGTTGTGCGGGTGATGGAGGGGGAGGGGGGTCGTAGAACTCGGGGGGGAGTGCGGCGCGGAGGCGTAGGGCTGGTTTTTCGGTTGGCGGCAGCTCTTCTGCGTTTCGCGAGGTGCTCTGTGCCACTTTGGGGTTCAGCGGATGGGTCTCCTGGATGGACTTGGCCGCATGCTCTTTCGACTGGGTCTGGGTGTGGTTCAAACCATCGCAACTGGTGCGACTGTCTGCGTCGACCCAACCCGTCTCTTCGTTAATATTCGATGCCGCCGCCACTCGTTCCACAACCACATCGTCCACCGTCGGCATCGCCTTTGCGCGCGAGCCGTTCATCAGACCGCGAGACACCGACACTTTACGAAGCCGTCGCGACGGCGTACTTCCAACCCACAATACAAACACAAACATCACCATCCGTCAGAATCAACACTGTAGCTCGAGTGCGGTGATAGAGAGCGAGGGTGGGACTTACATGAACCTGCGGATGGAGGCGAGGCTTGTGGCGCTGCGCAAGGAGTTCTTGTTTTTTTCGGGCGTGAGCGCGGTTAGGGTCACGTCGATATCGACGTGAGGCATGTCGAGGGTTGTTGTTTGGTAGCTCTCGTTTGAGGCTTTTCTGGGCACGGCGGTTTTGTGGAGTTTGCGGGCAGCCATGCCGAGGCTGTGTGACCAGTTGCCCAGGGTGGAGCGCGCAGTGTCCTGGCTGAGACAGCCTTCGGGATGACGGTTGGAGGACGCACGGTCTTGCGAGTTGCGCGCTTTGGAGCGTTTGGTTCGCTGTACAGGCGACATGCTGAATTTGCTCCTCAGCTGGTCGGTCGACAATTGTCGCCGACTCGGAGTCTTGGGTTGAAAAGCAGCGCCTCCTGTTAGATAGCGTGATATCGTAGGAGCGTTGAGCAGTGTAGCCTCTTTTTCCCCCGCCCGCCCGCCGTTGGAATTGGAAAGGGAGGAAGAACCGAAGGTGTCGCTACCGTCGTCATCGAGCACGAGTTCAGTGTCGGGTGGCGCAGAGTCTAGGCGAGGTTCTTCAGGGAGCGGTTTGACTCCGATGCTGCTGTTGAGGAAGATAGGGCTCGAGATGCGCACGCCTCGGAGCGTGGAAAGCGTGTCGAGCGAGTTGCGAGTGGTGAAGGGCGTGGTTGTTTCGGCACGCAGCAGATCGAGCGACTTGGAGCGTGGGGTGTAGGGGGAAGGGTGATCGTCGTGCATGTTGGACCGACGGTTGGCGGTGGAGCTGATGACGCGCACGTTCAAGCTGTCAGGATGCGCATGCGCAAGCGCGTACGACATGGCTATGCGAATGGACCAAGGCAGATGGATGGTGAGGAGAAGTTGAGTCGAAGACGTGGTCTCAAGACCATGCAATGCTTGGGGAACAGGGAAACAGGACCAAGGCTGCAGAACGACAGCGAGCGGGGGGGGGGGGCACACTTTCACTTCACTGCATCCTGAGCGGCACCTACCCTCACCCTCACCCTGTTCAACCTACCTGCTCAAACGCTCGTTTTGGCTCGAGCCCAAGCCGCATTACATTGTCGGAGGCTAGCCTTGGCAGCGGGGTATTGCTTTAATGTGACTGGACCAAAGAATTGTGACAATCGCAAAACACATCGACGAGGCGAGAATGAGTGTGAGAAAAAAAAACGGCTCAACTCTACCGGAGGCCTTCATATGATCTCTTGAAAGCGCTCGGGTCGCCAAACCAAGCTATCGCATGAAACTCATTGACTGAGAAATAGCTTTTTTTCGGAGATGGAAAGTGTAGGTTTAAGTGCGGTGTCCCAAGATAATCCTCCGACAATGCAGTGCAGTGCAGTGCAGGGCAGTGCAGTGCAGGGCAGAGGGAGGTGGGAGATGGGAGAGGGCATAAACTTATTGCGTGTCCACCGCTTTTTGTGTGTCCAGCCAAAGTGGTGGGGAGAGGGGGTTGGTCCCCTACGATACCTTGCGTCTGCGCTGCGCGGCTCGATGCTCGTCACCTAGCTAGCTGGGCACAAGGGATGGATCGAGTGGAGATAGTGCAGTCGGCATCTTTGTTGGGTTAGGCTTATGACTTTTATGTGTGGCGATGGTCAGCCGTCTTCCCGGCAGAGATCACACGGTGCTTGAAACCTTTTGGCACCAGCTAAAGCGTTGGCACGCCGGCTCTTGATCGCACACTGAACTCTGAAGCACGCCGATAGCCAAGCTGTGATATCTGACAAAAGGACCCACAAGGCACGATACAGCACGATGCAGGACAACCACTACCGGCAGGTACTTTAACTACACCAGTCGACATGCAGCACAGCCCCATTGTGCGCTCGGCATACATGCACGCAGGTGCGAGTGGGATGCAAGCGCGACCCGATGGACTGGAACGGCGGACACTGGGTTGTGGTGTCGAAGAGGGTCGTCCAACCCACTCTTGCCAGAGACACGACACCTTGTTAGCAAGAAAAGGCCAAATTTCCACCGGCTGCTGCTGGGCTGTACAATGACGAAATTTCTTCAGGTCGGCCGTCAACCACGGTGGTGAAAAAATTAAACCCCCCCCTCCCCAACCAGGCAAGTCCACCGCAACGACGTGGCAACTGGGTGAAGCGTGCGAAACGTGGTTGCACGATCAGCAGTGAATCGAGTGGGAGATGAGATAACGGTCACCGGAGCTCGCCAAGCGTCACTGCAGCGTCAGTCACATTCATCGGTTCTAACGGCAACTCTCACAAAGAAGCATGCACAGAGAAGCGGATCGACCAAATAGTTACTACCGCGATTCATCTCCTCACACGCACAACCGGCGCTCGTTCTTCCACAACCGCTGTAGCAGGGAGTCAAGTGCTTATCCTCCATTGCAACATGCTTTCTTCTCATACGAAAGATCTTCCAGCCTCAACCACAACCACACTGCATCTGTCTAGTGATGCACGTGGTGGGTGACATGACATTTGGGAAGCAAGCTAAGTTAGCGCGATAGAGTACATAGTTGATGCTTTATGATTTGATCGGTATGCGCAGATAAAGTTTTTTTTTTTTTTTTTCAAGTGGATGGGCTTGTGTTCAGGGCAGGGTAGCCTGGACTTTGTCGTTGTTGGTGGGGTGGTTGGCCTCGAAAATGTCGTACGGGGGGACGACGAGGTCGGACTGGTCGCAGACCTTCTTGGGCGTCTGTGCGAGCGCACCCTTCTCGAGCTCGTCAAGCTCCTCAGCCGATAGGTCGATAAGCTTGAGATTGTTCTCGATACGCGAAGGCGTGACCGACTTGGGGAGAGGGTTGCAACCACGAGCGACCTGCCACGAGATGAGGACGTTGGCGCCCTGAACGCCGTGTTTCTTCGCAATCTTGTCGACGAGGCTGAGCGAAGCCTGGCTGGCACCTGTGGATCCGAGAGGCGAGTAAGCCTGCGGGAGGATGTCCTGGCTCTGAAGCCACTTGACCAGCTCGGGCTGGGGGAAGGTGAAGGAGAGTTCGACCTGGTTAACGACGGGTTTGATGCGGCAGGATTTGAGAAGCTCCTTGGTGCGGCGGATGGAAAAGTTGGAGATGCCAATGTTTTTGACAAGGCCTTCGTCGACAAGCTTCTCCATCTCCTTCCAGACACCGGTGAAGTTCTCGGTGGTTTCGAGATCGAGGAGATGCTTGCCGGTTTTGGGGTCTTTCTTGGAGTCGCGCGGCAGCTGACCAGCGGGGACATCTTCGGGAACAAAGGCAATGTTCCAATGCATCAGGTAGAGGTCAAGATACTTGACGCCAAGCTTATCAAGCGTGTCCTGGACGGCCTGACGAACGTGGTTGTGGTGAAACTCGAAGAGCTTCGAGGTGATCCAGATCTCTTCGCGCGGGACACCAGAGAGCTTGATGCCCTCTCCGACCTCGTCCTCGTTCTGGTAGCCCCAAGCACAGTCGATGTGACGGTAACCAGACTTGAGGGCGTGGCAGACAGCATCACGGACTTCACCCTTGGGCGACTGCCAGGTGCCAAGACCAACCGAGGGGATGGAAGCGCCAGAGTTAAGCTTGAAGTGAGTGGTAGGCCTGTGTGACGAGAAAGCGAGCAGCACTGTCAGCGAACCTTTGTCTGCATAGAATTGTTGTAGAAGAGGTCACGGCAATGTCGAGTAGTGTTGCTCAGCTGGATGTTAAAGCTGCGAACTTACATATTGACGAGAGAGTGTGTGATTGATCGGGAAGAGGTGATGATGGGAAGAAAGGATGAAGAGATGTTCCGGACAGCGAATACGGTTTATATACAGAGCTGCGTGCAGTGGCTGAACGGTGGAAGTGAGCCCGACACACAGCGGGAAAGCGGGTGGTGACACTCTGAGAGGGCACCTTGAGAGAGAGAGAGAAGCAGAAAACGGCAGCTGCTCGAAGACGAAGAAGAAGAAGACCGGTGAGATTCTGGCTGAGCCCATGTACTGCACACTGTGTACAGAGGTAGAATGCCGAACCGAACGAACGAACTTGGGAGTTGAGGTTTACAGTTGGCTGAGATTGCCGGGCCGGCGTGTTGGTGTGCCTGATTGATCCACTCACTTCTTTGCCCCGCCTCTTTCCTTCCATCTGGCTGCACATCCTCGCCGTCTCTGGTCAGCATCAAGAGAGGTTTGATCAATCAGACACGTTGTTTGCACACTCGTTCAAACTCGGCTCCACCCATGCTACCGCCACCTGCGCGTCAGCATCGCTCACAGCAGCCAACATTGCTAACTTACGACGGCCATTCAAACCTTAGCCTCCGTTGAGCGGCTGGCGGACAAATGGCCGATCAGGGGTGTGTGTATTGTAGTTCGAGATTGCATCGTTGGGAAGAGCAGGAGAGAAGAAAGTGTGGAAAAAGAGGGGAAACCGGTGACTTCTCCACACACGTAACATTGCCGGCCAGGTTGCGTTCGGCAATCTCTGGGTGCCCACCAACACGCGGCCAAAAATCCGAATTTCCCCTCCAAATTGGCAACCACGTCATAGGGGGGAAGATTTGGTCCGAGCGTGACGGCTTAACAGATCATCACTTTTTCGGCAATCAGGAACATCTAGCAGCACTTACAGCCAAGGCTGTGCATCACCTAAGAATCACGCCACGCCACGATACAGACACACAAAGCCCTTTAGGCTCGCCTCGCCTTTAACTGATACAAGCAACTGACAGCATGCTTAAACATCCAAACTTGCGCACAACGACCAAGCTGAACCAAACCAGCGATGCAGTACTTCTTCTTTTTGCTTTTCAGATGCTTCAGATGCTTTGACAGAGGGGGAAAGAGTTTTTACACCTCGACGTACTTGCCCTCCTCCTTGCGCGCCCTGGTCATAGCGGCGATGATAGCCGAGCCTACGCCTGAGCCGTCTTCGGCCTGGTACGTGCGGATGTTGCGGCCCTTGTCGCCGAAAATATCCTCGAGAGCCTGGTGCAGTCGATCCGGAAAGCCTGGATACTTGGAGTAGAGCGATCCGTCGGCACCTACGCCGCATCCTTTTTCGAGATAGCCCATCTTGGTCACGAGTGCAGCGATACCGCACGAGCTCAAACGCGCCGATCGTGTACCAATGAGCTTAGCGAGCTTGCGGAAAAACTGCCTCTCCTCAATGGTAGTATCGATACCGAAAAAGTGCGTAAACAGCCCAGTGACGGTAAGCAGCTCATCGGTGGGATCCGACTCGATCAACGAGAGAAACGCTGTGTCGAATGCGTTGGTTTTTTCCAGCTTGTACGTGTTCTGGCCCAGAAAGAGCACGCCTTCGTCGATCAGATCGCAGATGCACAGGCGAAAGATCTCGCCCAGGTACAGACCCGCAATCATCTTTTCGTACGTCTGCTCGTGCGGCTTGTTCGAGTGCAAGTCAATATGCTCGTCGTACTTTGTGCGGATCTCAGCCATGTGCTCGTGCTTGAACGAATCAAAGGCGCCGTACTCGCAGTTGATCGCCATGTCCTCGTCCTCGGGTAAGCCGAGGTGCTTGAGCTTGGGAATGTCCTTGATGCGCTCCATGTACGCAGCGTTACAGCCCGTGCCAAAGATACATGCGATCCGGGTATCGCGGTTGACGTAGTTGGAGGCAATGAGCGTACCTGTAGTGTCGTTGATAATCGAGACCATCTTGACGGGCAGCTTGTACTTCTTGAGAGACTCGCGGAACATGGCAGCGCAGTCACGGCCCTCGGTGTTGGGGTTGCCGAAGCCCTTGGTCCATCGGACGAGCTTGCCGTGGTCGATCCTCTCCTGCTCCATGGGGTAGCTAAAAGTGAATCCGAGCGCGAGCTCCTCCTCGAGGATCACATCGCCGTTCTGATCACCAAAGTGGTCCTTGATAAAAGTGGCGAGACAGTCTGCGCAAAAGTCAAAGAGCTTCTGGCCTTCAGTCTGCTTCTGCTCCTCGGTAAGACGGAACTTGGACTGGGTGATCTCAAATTTTCCCTCGCCCTTGAGCACGACGTGACAAACACGCAGGTTGGTACCTCCCAGGTCGAGCGCAAGGTACGATCCGACCTCGTCACCGGTAGGCCAGCCAAAGACGAAAGCGGGAAGCATGGGCACGGTCTGCCCCTCCTTCTGGAGACCGTCCTCGAGCACGCCAACAAAGCGGTCGGTGATCATGCGAAGACGCTGAGGCGTGATGGTGAAGAGCTTCTCGAAACGTTCGTGGGTCTGCTTGAGCTGCTGCTCGTGCGCGTGCGGGTTGTCCTCATTCTTGTGGGTTCGGGTGTGCCACGAGGCAATCTGTTTGGCCAACGAGGGTTCGCGCATAGGATTGAGCGTCAGCAAGGCACGCTCCATGTACGCCATGCTAGAATTGACGAGATGCGACATTCTGGACGCCGACAGATCCGGCAGTAGCGAATCTGGTACAGCGAGCATGGTCCTGTGCTCTGCTCGAATGCTGCTGACGGTGGATCAAGCCGGAAGGAAAGGGTTGGGGTCGGAGAATCTGCAAAGCGATGGGGGCAGTCGAACTTGACTCGATCGTCGACGAGAGGAGCGACACGGTTCGTTCTAAGGCGGTCAAGGGTGAGGCGGATTGGAGAAGCTGAACAGGGCTCGATGTGAGGGCGGCTGATGGGGCCCAGGCAGCGACTGTGTGTGCAGACCCTTATCTATCCTTCCGCCCCAACCAAACGCGCGAGATGGAGGGACGAGGCATACTTACGTGGGTTTCGAGCTTCTCAGCACCAGAGCCACGACGCTTTCCAGTGAGCGAGATGGAGCCGCGACGGCCTTCCTTGTCAGAGGAGAAGGACATGTTGGCAGACCTGTAGCTGGAAAGAAGAGAGAGGAAGAGGGCTACCGAGCCAGCAAGAGGTCAAGTGGGGGACGAGAGACAAGGTTGCAAAGGTCGACTGCTGCAGGTGGGCGAGGATGGAGAGCCGAGGGCGTGGCCGCAAAACGCAATCGCAATCGCGGAGCAGGAGATGAATACCGAAAAGCAAAGAGGCCTCAATCAGTCAATGATGATTGATCAAGGAACGCCGCCACGCCTCGAATGATGAGAAAGCAAAGAGGCGCGTCGCCGCAATGGTTTGATCGTCAAGACTTACGCTGCTGAGTTGTGGATGGGGCCAAAGGATGCAATGAGTGCGCCGGTGCTTATGCGTCGAGACTGGATGGCAAAATGGAGCAGCGTTGAAGGGAGGTGGGAGGGGATGAGTGATGGATTGATTGATTTGTGGATGATGGAGCTGGGAGAGAGAGACAGAGAGGGAGAGGGAGAGAGGCACTCAGGGTGGCATTTGCATTTCCAAAAGTGGATTGATTGATTAATCTTGAAGCGATCCACCGACACTCCAGATTGCACATACAGTACTATACAGTGTACTGTACTCTCTCTCTCTCTCTTTCTCTCTCCAATGCGCATTGATCCACTTTCGAAAAACTGAAAAATGCTCACTCACGCAAAAGCCACGCCGCACTGACACTACACTGCACTGCAACTGCACTGTAACTGCAACTGTTGCATTTGTCACCATTTGCTTCCACCATTCCGAGGAAGCCACTCTGTAATAAGTTACCGCGCCGCCCTGAGAAAAGCTCCGACGGGAGGACTTGTCTCAGTCAGAATTACCTGCACGAAGGCAAACAAGATCACCCTCTTGCCTGCCCGCAAGCCGTAGGTGATCTGTCGGTGCAATCTCGGCATTAACTTACAGCCTTTCTCGAGGTTGGAACAGCAACAGCGCAGCTAACATTACTGCACGGGCTCCGCTCCGCTCCAACTTTGCTCAGAGAATCCCAAACCGCGGCAAGAAGATCCCCCACCCACCTTCAACGCGCAGCTGCCTCCAATAACTAATTGATCTTGGCAAGATTCCCCCCCTTCTCATTTTCAAGGTCAGAATCAAGATCGTTTCGCTTCTCCACACACATGCTTCATCCGAACACCATCCCCCAACGTTTCCCCTCTCTCCTCCAACCAGCTCACACACGCCAAGCAGCCAAAAGACTCCATCTAATGCCATCCAGTAGCGTGACTCAAAATATACAACCGCGCCCATCTTCACTGCGACGAGAGCGGTGAGGAAGAGCAAATCTGCACCGAGGCTCACACAATCTCGCGCTCTGCAGCATCCTTGCCGTTTACTTGCTGAAAAGACGAAGCTCATGGTTGCGACGGCCATTGACCCAATCAGGGTTGAGCAGCGTCATCTCCGGCGTGCCGAGAAGGGCACGGTTGACAGCCTCCCAACCGAGAGCCGACGAGTGGTCCTGGTTCCCCACCTCATACTTCCACGAACCGAATCGGCCGCGGCTATAAATATCGTGCTTCTCGAGCGCAGGCAGCAACGTAGCAAGAGCAGCGTCTCGTCCGAGCGACGGGGTGGGGTATCCGGGCGTGAACTTGCGGTGGTACGTCGACACAATCTCGTCGTCGGCGTTGATGAGGTTGGTATTGATGCACCCCTGGATCGTCTCGGCCAGAATCTTCTGCGCATCCACCGGCTTGAGGTGCGACTCGGACACTTCCATCATGAGCGACCAGTAAGGGCCCTGCTTGGCCTCCTTCGACGGCGTCCCCTTGGAAGGGTCAGCGTACTGCAGTGTTGGCAGCTTGACGTCGGCCTGAGGACAGTTGTAAGGCGAGTAGTTGGAAAAGATGGTGGCACGGTAGAAGGGGCAGTCATCCTCGGGGAAGTAGAGCCAACACTTGTCGCCGATACGCGGAGGGAGCGAGCCTCGGATACCGATACCAATGACGTGGGTCGACGAGAAGACGAGGCCCTCCTTGACGGCAGCCTTGAGCTGGGCGTGATTCTCCTCGGCGGGGAGCTTGATATTGTCAATGAGAAAGTCGAGCTGCATAGTGCTGATGAGGTGCTTGTACTTGATGCTCGAGCCGTCGTTGAGGTGAACCGTGTGGGCAACAGCATCGACCGAGGTGACGCGCTTGTTGTAGAGCAGCTTCTCCTGAGGAAGGGTGCGCGCAACCGCCTTCCAGATACCACCGGTCCCGTCACGCGCGGGGAACTTGAACGTGGCGTTCGGACCCCAGTTACCGGCAACCTTTTTGTTGAGCGTGTTGGAAACCACGAGCTTGAGCGAGGGAGCGGCGACACGCTCGCCAAGCCACTTGCACTGCATCATGGTGGTAGGCACCGCCCACACCTTGAAGTTGTACGGACGCATAAAGAGGTCGGCGAGACCCTGGCCCATCATGCGCATGATCCACTCATCGAAAGTGGTAGGGGCGTCCTTGGCGCGCACACGCTCCTCGGCGGCGTCGATCATGCCCTCGATGCACTTGACCTGCTCCTCGACGGGAAGCACCGAGATGTTGTTCTGGTAAGGGTAAGGGACCCAGACGTTCTTGGATCGAACGTACGAGACACGCTGGTGCTCGTACCAGTCCTCCTTGTTGGGGAGAGCCTCGTGGATCATGTCGTCAAAGTACTGGTAGTGCGAGAAAATGACGTGTCCACCCACGTCGAAAAGGAAGCCCTCGTCGGTGGTGTCGGTAGATGCAAGACCACCGGCCTCCTTGTTGGCGTCGATGAGGAGCCATGGGCCATGGTTCTATTCTCCAAAAAAAAAGCCGGAAAGGGGAAACAAGATCATTGGCAAGTTAGTAGGCAATTCTCATTTCTCGCCCTTGTCGCGATCCGACACCAATTCCCCGCCATCGTGGGATGACAGCGATCCAAATATCACCCAAATCCAACACTTACGAGCTGGTTGAGACGCTTGGCAGCACCAAGACCGGTGGGACCGGCACCAATGACGAGGGTCTGTACTTCGGTGGTAGACATTTTTGTAGGGTAAAACGGTGGGCCTTGGAGAAGGAGCGATCTGGTGGGAAGCGAGTGGTGAGGAAGAAAGAGCAAAGAGGACGAGATTAAGAAGTGTTCTTGCGAAGTGATGTTGGACAGGAGGTCGGAGTGCAGCGCCGAGTGTGTTTGGTGCGTGTGCACAGAAGAAGCGAATGACAGCGGGAGAGCGGCGACGTGCCAACAAGCCAACAGCGGGACACGCACAGTGAGACAAGATTGGCTAAACTCTGGAAGCTCAACTTCTGAGTGCGACGACGCGCCATAGGCATGAGCACTGTGTATGTGTGTGTACGTGTGTGTCTTTGGGAAGGATGCGGTTCGACACATACACACACACACACCCCAAAAAAAAAGTGTTGCGTGCGTGTACTGTATGCTTCTCTCTCCCTGGCAAGAGGCGGGTTGTTGGCGCAAGCATTTGAGCTGCAGAACAACACCAGGGGCGAGGCTCGAAAAAGATTTCAAACAAAACTTCGCGCGTGTCGACAAACGAGAGCGAGCGAGTCTGTGCTCGTGCAGGGCGCCCCACTTGGAAAATCCAGAGGTATAGTTATATTAGAAACCAGGCATCGTTGCTGCTCTCCGGACGCACGCACGCATGCATGCATGCATGCATCGACAGCAATCACCAGCAGCCGTTGCATTTTGCAGCCCATCATCCAGCGTCACCATTGTGGTCGGACCCGAGCACTGCGATGCTGTGACAGTCGGGAATGACTGGATCCTCTTGGCAGCTGAGGTTGGCTCGCGTTTCCTGTCGTGCCAGCATTCCACTCTTGGCTGCAACATGTTTAGCTGCTGACGTTGTAGCGAGGAGTGCTTCACAAACGACTACTGTAGTGTGAAGCGAACTGCTTGCTCCTGCGATCCGACAATAGCACGCCCTGATGGACGCTGATTGCGAATGCGTAGTCTGTACTGTAAGGCGTCCATTCTGGGGCTCGGCGACTTGGTCTATTGGACAAGCGCTCTAACTGGACTGGGCTGCGATTCTGCTGCACCACCGCGTTTTGCAAAGGGGATCTTGCCCGAGTAAGCACGGGATTGCCGCCATGAAAGATGCGGAATCTGTTGAAATGAACTGCACTGTTTCATTCCAGAAAAAGTAAAAATAAATAAATAACGTTTCGAGTGCACATGCACTGCCTTTTCGGGGTGATGCCATCTCTCGCCAATCATATCGGGAGAGAGAGCAAGTGCGAGTGCGTGGACAGCAGCAAAATCGACGCAATTGTGATCGGCTGCATACATACAGAAACTTGGTGGCAGCAGCAGCAGCAGCAGCAGCAGCAGCTTGCTTGGTTGGGTTGGGTTTGTTCTCGGACTTCCACCGCCGCTGTTATCGCCCATGACAGCTCGGAGCTACCCGATGGTGCAGACTCAGCAGTCGGCTAAGGATTCCAGTCCAACTCCAGGTGCAGATCGAGTTCGGAACACGCCCGATCGCCTGCGGGTTCTCCGATCTGCCCGACATCTTTTTTCTCTTGGCGCAACTCAGCTTTGGGCTAAGTAACCGCCACCAATTATGAGAGTGGAGGGATTTCAGGTCCAAAAACCCCCGAGTGGCTGCATGGATGCCCATCGACAAGACCACCAATGATGACCATCGCTGGAAATCCTACCCTTTGACAGCGATCGGGGTCAGGTGGCGACGGCGACTACGGGGGCCCATCAATGAGCATGACTGGCCTCGCGATTTCCGATGTGCCCTGCATCTCGAAACGCATCAAAGCGTGCTGTCGTCGCGCAAAGCTCTTTGGCACCGACGAGATCCTCCTCGCCCAACCTCAACAGCTGCAACAGGCCCTCCGTGTCTCTGAAGCAGATGCAGAGCAGCTGCTGCTTCAAGTGGCTGCCGTATCGGCGCCACCGACCATCTCGGTGTTGGATGCGCTGAATGGTAAGCGACCGAAGAGGGGGGGTGATGGAGGTCTTTTTGATGCAGACGGGGAGGATGGAGGGGAGGAGGGAAGCGAGGAAGACGGTTGGGCGGACGAGATGGGGTTGGCGTGTTCGGCAATGGTGCCGCCTACGCAGGGATACGAGGGGAATTTTCCGGGTGCACAGCGGTATGTGTATGACTCGGACAGCGACGAGGACAGCCCTTCTGATGTCGGGATGCACGATGATATAGAGCGGCCTTCTAGCTTTCGTCGTAAACCCGCAAAAGATGGGCGAGAACGTCAAGAACAGGAAGAGGCAGGTTTCGACTTGGACTCTAGCCGCGACGATATGCGCAATACAATTGCTGTACCAGCGGTTGCCAGAGATGTTCTTTCGATGGGCCGCGATCGACATCTCGCGTCGACCGGATCTGGGGAGCTGGACGGTATGCTGGGTGGTGGCTTTCGCGCAGGTGCTCTTACCGAGGTCGTGGGCGAGAGCGGCTCGGGGAAGACGCAGCTGGCGATTCAAGCTTGTGCATATGCTGCGCTGGGGTTTGTACCCTTACCACGGGTTGGCGAGCGGGATGCCTCGTCGTCGTTACCATTGCGAGATCGCGAGATCGCCGAGGAGGACACGCTTAGAGACGTCTTGCAGGGATACGGTATGCTGCCATTGTCCGAGTGTGCGGCGTCGGACAGCGGTGTGGGCGTGTGCTACCTTACATCGGGTGGTGAGAGGGGAGCGCATTCGATTGTTAACAGGGCGTTGGAGCTCGCGGCTGGCGCCATACGCGAGCGGTTTGAACGCTTGAGTTCAACTCAGGAGGCGGAAGGGTTGCGAGCCGGTCTGGATCGCCAAGTGCGGCTAGCGAGAGCGCTGGAGCTCGGACGGGAAACGGTGCTCCGCAATTTTCACATTGCTTGCATCGCTGATGTTGAAGCATTGGAGCATGCTCTAAAGTACAGCTTGCCCGGCTTGATCAGCCGGCTGGCAAAGCAGTGCCGCGGGCGCAGCATCACCAAACCAACCCCGGCGGCAGAAATCGGGATGATTGTAGTCGACAACCTGCCGTCGCTTTTTCAGGAAGACCCAGCGACGAGCGAGATTGACTCGCTCGTCCAGCGCTCCAAGATGCTCGCCGAGATCGCGGAAGCACTTAAGCGGCTCGCTGCAGGGTACGGTTTGCAGTGCGGACCAGATGGAGTCGGGTCGGCAGGTCGCGCAGTGCTGGTGCTTAACCATGTCAGCGATGCGTTTGGCATCGACAAGGAGATCGCGCGGCGCTTTGTGTTGGATTCGGCGGATCGGATCCGCTCGCAAGCGCAGACAGGCACAGGCGGCCAGCAGCAGCTTGTTGGATCTACGTTGCCGGACAGTGCAGCAGCGATGGAGTATGCGGCACAATCGGCTTTTGTCAGCGGCCTGCTCGCCTCGGTGCCACCCACGCTTGCGGAGGCGATTGGTGCTACAGCGGCAAGTGAGGAGGAGGGTGGGAGCATCAATGGCCCGCTGTATGTGCTCAATCCTCGAACCGCGCAGCTGGGCCACGGTTGGACTAACCTCATCAACGTGCGCCTTTTTCTGTCAAAGACAAGGGGAAGGGTTGTCATGCCACAAGACAGCCAAGACGGCTCTTCTGGTGCTGCGGAATCCGTGCTGGACAGGGGGGGGAATGGCAAGGCTAAGCAGGTTATGACGACGGTGCGGAAAGCAGCTGTGGTGTTGAATCCGTTTGCACCGACCATGCTCGATCCGCCTGATGGGGAGCTCATCCGCACAGACACAGGCACAGGCATAGGGGGTGTTGCTGCAAGGAGGAAGACGACAACAGATAGACAGCTGCGCTTCGTTATCACCCCTGCAAAAGCCGTGTACGCACTCGATCCTTACGTCGTCACCAACACCACCTCGGTTGCTGCGCCAACGAGCCAAAGCGGTCATCGAGCAGGGAACAGCGTGGGGGCTGAGGAGGAAGAGTTGTTTGGCCATTTTGACCTGCTGCTCGAAGAGCACCATTTGCTGGCGATTGATCGGTTGGAGGAGGAGGAGGAGTCGATGCCCAACACACCGCTCGCATGATCCTCGTTTTGAAACTTGATTGTGAAGTTATTGTTATCCCCCCGCCTCTGTCTGTGTGAACGTGTGTCATCGAGAAGACACATCTCGCCGGTCCAACCCATCCCATGCCATGCCATTGCTAATCTCAGCTCAGCTCAGCTCAGGTGCACACAATGCCTCGCTCTCGCACAACAAGTCACACGGCTGGATCGCATCCACGCTTGCTTCGAATGCACACATCACATCAATTTGCACGCCAACTAACGTCAACCACCAACGCTCTACACCTGCACGCGCAATTCGGCCAGCGTTTGTTCCCAACGCACCTTCAACTCTTCCTCCACCCCTGCCCAAACCGCGTCCCAAACCTTACCCCCCACTTGGGCACTAATCTGCTTCAGCGCGCCTGCGAACCAGACCCTAACATCCCTTCCCTGTACACCCTCTAACACGCGCTTGGTTGGGTCAACCTTTTTCGTCTCTGATGCGACCAGGCGGGAGAACGCCACCCCCCCTGCCCCCACCATGTTATCCTCCTCCTCCGCGAACAGCATATCTCCATTTCCATCTTCATCTCCATCCTGGATTACCGCAGCTGAGCTTGGGGTGAGCAAGAGTTTGAGTTGGGCGGAGAGGAGGGTGGGGAGGATGGGGAGGAGCGGGGTGGGTTGGTGGAGGAGGAGGGTGGCGAAGCCGAGGGCGATGGTTTTGCGGTGGCGTTCGGCGATGTTGGGTAGATCGGGAGCGATGATGTTCTGTGCGATTTGGGCGAATATGCCCGGTTGGACCGCGTCGAATGCGTCCATGATGTAGCGGGGGCCTTTGTCGGAGAGGGAGATTGCGGCGATGAGGTAGATGGTGCCTTTCACCAGCTTGTCCGTCTTCGACTGCTGCAACCGCGTAAGCAGCAACATAACCACCGCCCGTTTGTACTGCTCCAATGCGGCTTCCGGGACCTCTTCCAACAACGTCTGCAACAGTTCTAGTGCGAACCCTTCAGTAACTCTTGTCGAGATGAGTTTCTGATACACCCCCAACATCGCGCCCAGCTGGCCCTGCTGCACAATCCTTGGCGCGTCTTTGGCAAGAAACGCACGGACCAACCGCACAAGTGCGGGGATATTGCCGCGGTTCTCCCAGCAGGCAGGCGTCAAAATAGGCGGGAGCAGCGATGCGTATGCATCGGGCAACCCAGGGGGGGTATGCAGCTCGAGCATCTGCGCAAGCACCTGCAACACGTACGGTTGGAACTCTGCCACATCACCACCAAGGATCGCAGTGAATGGTGGGAACAGTGTTGTTTCGAATGTGGTGAGAGAGTCGGGTTGTGCAGAGACGGTGAACCGGATGAGAGCGGAGATGGATTCGAAGAGGAATTGTGAGAATCGGGGGTTGGAAGGGTTTTTCGAGATTTCGGAGAGGATGTTGGCCAGGTGGGTGAGGAGAGCGGTGTGGGCGGGAGCGATGGCTTCGCGCACGGTAGCGAGGATGCGCATCATGCATTTCATCAAGTAGTCGTTCTCCGCCAGCTTCTCCGGCGTTGCACCGCGCTCGATATTGCGAAACAACGCCATGAGAATATTCTCCGCAAACGGCTGCACATCCTGCGGCGTAAACAGCAACTTCCCCTCCCTCTTAAGCGCCAACACCCTTTCGATAGTAATGGAAGCATACGAGCACGTAACATACTGCGAGCTCTCGAGATGCTGCACGAGCAAGGGCAGCACGGATAGCAGCTGGTCTTTGGTCAGCTGGTTGCGGAACGTGTGGAGGTACTTGATCGCATCTACCTGGAGGATGGGGGAGGGGGAGTCGTCAGCGCTGCACTGGAGATCGGCAAAGACGTTGTCGGAGAAGAACTGGACGACGTCGACGAGTTCGTTGGTAGAAGTAACGCCATGTTGTGCGGTGGACGACTTGGAGGCGATCGAGGTGAGCAGGTAGATAGCCGTATCTTTCTGCTTCCAGTTGGCGGCTGGATCGGCACGGTACTGCTCGAGATACTGCATAATGTAGCGCGACACAATCGCGGTGACTTCTGCCGCGAAAAACTCCATGAGCGACCTACAAAACTCGGACGCAGCCTTGCGGCGCGTATCCGCCTCCATACTCGTCTCGAAATCGCGACGAATATACTCGATCGGATTATCCTCAAACAGCTCCTCATCCGCCTCTCGAATCGCAATATTCGGCAAGACAATGGCACTGCAAAGCTGCTCGAGCGTCTCTGTAGACTGAAACATCTCACGCGAGCTGCCCATCCTCACCACGGTCGAGAGGAATCCCACTGCCTTGGAGACGAGCGTGTCGTACTTTTGCGAGAGCGTGCAGGTGCGCAGCATCTCCCAGATGGCCTGCACAAACGTGGGCAGCTGCGGGAACGCATCGAGATACCTCTTTGCATACAGCTCGGCGATCTCGCAGATGCTGCTGCGGATATCTTGCAGCGTGCACGGCTCGTCCGGGTCCGAGTCGAGTTCGGGGCGCGACTGCGAGATCCAGCGTGCGAGGATCTCGGTAATGGGAGCCATGTTGTCTTCAATCTGCGGCGGCAGGTCCTGGCTGGAAAGGTCGTAAAAGACCTGAAGCGCGACGTTGAGGATGTTGCCCAGCACAGGAAGCGATGCAGAAGGAGTGGCGGGGTCGAGCAGCCTTTGGTCTGTGCGCGTTAGCAGCTCGAGGTGCGGGATCGCAAACTTGCCCAGCACATAGTTGATCTCGCTATACAGCGCATCGCTGCGGAACGCGGATCTCCACCGATAAAAAATCGTATGCGCTGTACGAAGAATACCGAGCACAAGCTGGTCATCCTGATCCGCAAGCTTAGGCACGAGATCATCCATAAGATCGGGCCATTCATGCGGGAAGTCCTTGTCCGCTACAAGAGCAATCGCCTCTTCAAGCTGCGAACGGACATTGGTAGGCGCAGGGGGCCTACCATCTGTGGTAGTAGAGATGGATACGAGCAGGGGGATGATGTTTTGCTTGAGTGCTTGCTTGTCTTGGGGGGCAACGGGAGCGTCTAGTGCGGATTCTTCTGCGGATTGGTGGTCCCAAGCGGTCTTGCAGATGTTTTTGAGCTTGATGGCGGCGGATAGGCGCACGGCATCGTTGGTCTGGATGATGGCGTTTTGGATGAGGGCGATGAGGATCTGGAGGAAGCCGGGTTGGGATTGGGCTTGTGTGAGTTGGTGTTCTGCGTCTTTGCGCTGGACGGGGTCGAGGGTCTGGGCAAGGAGGTTGCAGACGAGCTGCAGGTGCTCTGGAGAAGGCGCGGCCGACGCCATGATGATGAGGTAAGAACGAGGAAGCCAAGATGTGACTGACGATGCCAAAGTGATGAATGGGAGAGGAGAGGAGAGGAGAGAAGGATGATGCTGGTGTGTTGGAGGTGCGCAAGTGAGCTTTGACGCTCAATCCAACTTTTGGCTCTTTTCTGAGCCAGATTTGTTGAGATTCCACACATTGGCCGGCGCGTCTCGCTGTGAGATCTTTTTCCCAATGTTCCACAACACTGCGCCTTGAGAGAACAACACCTTTTTCTGAGAAAGCACATGAGCCCATTCGATCACGCGCGAGAAAGCCAGCTCCAAGCTCCAAGCCCAAACCGCGCACCTTTCTACTGTTAAGTTAACTTACTGTTACTGTTTTTGATTTCTTTTTTTATTCCCATTTTTCTCTTCGATTTACAGTACTGTACAGAGATAAAGTGTGCTCGCTTGGGTTTCCCAAAAAGAGAGGTGTGGATGAGTCGAGGCGGATACCGTCTCACCCATCACAACCACCCTCTCTCTCTCTCTACCATTCGGACCGGGCACATTGGGCAACTACAAGAATGAGTCTCTTCCAAAAGCTCGCCAAAGCGCTGCGCATCGGCAAATCCAAATACATTGTCGGTCACGATCTCTCTGGCAACGCATACCTCGAGCTCCCCTCTCTCTCTGGCTCGGCCGATCCGCGTCACACGCGCCGTTTGATCCAATGGAAGGAGAAAAAGCCGCTTGGCGATTACGATCAGCGCTCTATCCCCGTACAGTGGGGTATGTGGTTGCGACACACACGCCGCGACGCACCATCGATCGAAGAGCTGGCGAGGGATAGGCAGCGCATTTTAACGACACAGGCGAATGCAGCGCGGTTGGCGTTGGAGGAGAGGCAAAGACAGGAGCGTGTGCAGGGGTTGATGGATGGATTTAGCGGTGTGGAGAGCAGGGTTGGGAGGGAAGAAGAGAGCGGAGGGGTGCGAGCGCCTGATCAAGATGTGTGGGCTGCAAGCAGGGCAAGGTTGGCGGCACAAGGTCATACCTCTACAGCATCGGTAGGGGAAGGGGAAGGGGAAGGGGAAGGGGGAATGGCGGCGTCGCTGCAGCAAGCAGTGGAGAGAAGAGCAGCGAGGAGAGCGGACAGGGACGAAGAGCAGGCGGAACGAGAGCGCGCGAGAAGGGAAATGTCAAAGTCTCCACTCGACGCTTTTGTGCCCATGCCCAAGCCTCGCAAGTGATTTTCTCTTCTGCCGCAACAATACAGGCATCACTCTCTGCATTCGCGTGTATGAACTCCAATTGTACTTTTACACACACACCGCCAGAGCGAACGTGTCTTTGGGAGTGCCGATCCGGAATGTGAACAAGGAGAGAGAAGAGAAGAGAGAGAAGAGAGGGCGATGCTGTGAATCTAAGCCCACAGAAGCGCTGCGAGACAAATTAGGGGTCCAATATCTCGGGAGTCGGACCGAGGTCAATGCTCGAGCTCGAGAAGGAGAAGGAGCAAGAAGTTGTCGACTTTTTTCTTTTTTTCTTTTTTTTTTTTTTGGGTTTGCAGCTCTCCAGCCTCCACACGCCTCACCTCTTTCTTTCCCCTCTGCCGCCAACCACCTTCCGCACCTTTATCCTCATCCACACCACACTCAACAACCAAACCATGGCGGTCATCGAATCTACCTCTGAGCCATCCGCTACAGCTCCATCCACTTCTCGCCCTTCCCTCCCGCGCCCGCCCCCGCGTTCCGGCGACTTCACCTATGCCCACGCCCCCGACACCCCCCGCAACCTCGACTCCACCCTCCAATCCTGGGACTCTGTCCCGCTCTTCATGAAACACCTCCCCTCCTCGCCCAACGAAGCCAGCCAACCAGCGCTCGAAGCACTCCAAGCCCTCGCGTTCGACGGCACCCCGGACGAAATCGCTGCCAACTTCAAGTCCCAAGCTGCCGACTATTTCAAATCCAAACGCTACCGCGAGGCGGCCGGGTTTTATACGCAGGGTATCGAGGCAGGGCCGGAGGATAGGGTGTTGTTGGAGACGCTGTATGCGAATAGGGCGGCGTGCAATTTGGAGTTGGGGAATTATGGGAGTGTGGTGAGAGATACGAAGGAGGTGTTGGGGTTGAATGCGAGGAGTGAGAAGGCGTGGTATAGGGCGGCAAAGGCGTTGTTGGCGTTGGATAGGGCGGAGGAGGCGTTGGATTGTGCGCGGCGTGGGGTGGAGGTGAATCCGGGGAATCAGGCGATGAGGGCGATTATGGGGAAAGCGGAGGAGAGGGTGAAGAGGTTGAAGGAGGCAGAGGACGAGAAGAAGGAGAGGGAAAGGAGGGAGGAGGGGATGCAGAAAGCGCTCCAGCAAGCGCTTATCGCCCGTGGACTCTGGCTCGAAACCACCGCGCGTCCACCCGACAACCCGCAACCCGCACACTTCGATCCCGACTCCCTCCCCGCCTCCAGCTCCCCCAACCTACCCTTGCTGGGCCCTACCAAATGGACCCCCCCAGACGTCATCCGCACCCCCCTCATCCTCCCCGTCTTCCTCATCTACCCACAGCACGCCCAATCCGACTTCATCCCCACCTTCCACGAAGACACCCCGCTCTCCGAGTACCTCAAGACCATATTCCCCACCTCCTCCCGCGGCTCGCTCCCGTGGGACACAAACGGCGAATACTACGACGCGAACCTGCAGGTATACGCAACGACAAGGAAGCAGAGATTGTTGAAGCTGGGGAGGAAACTGACGTTGAGGCAGGTGATGGATCAGGGGTTTAGGGAGGCGGGGGTGGGGGAGGATAGGGTGAAGGGGAGGGATGGGTTGGTGATGCGCGATGGCGTTTTGAGCTTGGTCGTGGTGCCCAAGGGGGAGCCGGAGAGGGTGTGGGTGGACAAGTTCAGGGCGGAGAGGGAGAAGAGTGGCATGGCCAAGTAGTGCGATCAGAGGTATCGTCGAGGTTTTTGTACAGCCGTGATGCATATGTGAGGAATCCCCAAGCACAGCATTTAGACCCATCGTCGGGCGAGCCCGTGTCAGCCACTTGAGATACATGTTGCGCTCCTAGAACAACTGCAAGCGAGGGGTGAGACTCTGTAGCCTCTATCTGCTCTTCACCCGTGGAAAGCTGGTTTTACATTGAGCCTGTAGTAGTGGTACAGAGTCCAGGATCGAAATAAGACAGCGTTAAGACGTGGTCGAAGCAAGCACGCGGTGAGTCGAGCTCATTCCTGCGTATGCGGTTGGAAATGCGACTCGCCACTCTCTGCTTCCCCTTCCCCTTCCCCTTCCCCTTCCCCTTCGCGCCCCCCTCTCGCCTCACTTGCATCCAACAGCAAGCTCTCACTCGTAAAGCTCGGGGGCAAATCCCTCGACGCCACCAAACCCTCCACCCCCCACGCCCCTCCTCCACCTGCCCCTTGTACTCCAAACGCGCCACCACTCGGCTCTGCATCAAAGTCGCCCAACGCATACTCTCCCGCAGTTGCAATGCCAGGTTCAATCTCGGGCTGCGGAGGGTTGGAAAACATCTCGAACTGGTCCTCCAGCTCCTGCCTCGAGTCTCGCAGCGCGTTGGCCGAAGAGAGGTTGGCCGCTTCTACGTGGAGGGCCATTTCGGCAGCGGAGGTGGGGGTGGGAGGGGGAGGGGGGCGGTTGGAGGCGTTGAGCGAGGAGAGGTTTCCCGTTGCGGGGGCTGTGGAGGGGTCGGAAGTTGGGGGTGGGAAGGCGTGGCGAGTGCGGGTGCGGCGGGAGCGGCGCGATCCGGAGTCAGTATGGAAGGTGGGAGAGGGGGGGGAGTCGCCCGCTTCAGCAGCTTCTCTAGCGAGCGCGGCGAGCTCGTCCATCTCATCTACGGGTGTTGGCTCCCTCTCCCCACCCACCGGCCTGGCAAACGGTCCCAACCCCGCACCTTCTTCTTCTTCAGCGCCACCAGCTGCACCGAACTGCGCAGCGAGCTTCCTGCGCTTCTCCTCATTCACCCTGATCCTCTCCTCCCTCAACCTTTCCCTGTTCCTCTCCTCGGCCTGGTATGCGTCCCACAAACTCGCCTTCCTCCTAATCTCCTCGCCCTCGGTCCGCTCCTTCTGTGCTCGTTCAAACTCCTTTTCCGCTTGCAACTGCCGCACTTTTCCCTTCCACCCCGCGACCGCCGCATCTAACGTCGCGCGATGCAACGCCAGCCCCGTGGTAAGCTGCTTTTCGAGCAACGCGATCTTGGCGAGTGCGTCGGATGCGGTGGATTGCGCCGAAGACGCCGAGGCCGAGGCTCGGTCGTACAGCGACCGCACAAAGTCGTGCTGCGAGCGCGCTTCCGAGAGGTCTTTGGTGAGCGTGGTGTTGGAGCTGGTGAGCGATTCGATTTCGCGCGAGGCAGATTCGAGCTTGAGCTGCAGTTGGGTGATTTCGGATTTGGCGGCATCGAGCTCGTCGGTGGAGGAGGAGCCAGCAGCAGCAGCAGCAGGGGTTGGGGTTGGGTTCGTGGGTTCGTTGTTCCACTTGCGCCCGTTGGCGTCGAAGTGCACGCTGTACCTGCGATCGGCTCGAAGGATGGAGGCGAGGCTTTCTTCCAGCTCGTGCACATCGAATGTGACTTGAACAGTGTCCAGCAGCAGGATGATTGCCACTGCGCCTCGGGAAGAGGCCGATTCGGACAGCTGGGACTGCTGTGTCAGCCTTTGCACCACTTCCGACAACCCTTCTACAGCCTGCGAAGAGGAAGAGGAGGACGAGGAGTGCGGGAAGAGAAGGAGGTCCATGCACCACACTTTTTTGGTGCGGAGGAAGCCGTCTTCTTGCGTTTCCGAATCGTCGTTTTGCGACTGCGACCGCGACTGCGATTGAGAGTGGGAATGCGAGCGGGAGCGGGAACGGCGCCGCGGAGAAGCTCGTGAAGGTTTAGCTGGCGAACCAGAGCGGGCGGCACGAAGGACGAATCGTTCGATCTCGTCTTTCAGGAACGCTGGAATGTGCGGAGAACGGTGCACCAGCTCGACCACTTCAGGGCGCGGGAGGGTGGACCAGCCCACCGAACTCGAGGACGTGCGCGAGGCCGAGGCCGAGGCTGAAGATGCGGTTGGTTCTGGATTCTGTCGCGTGGGAGGTGGAAGTGCGGGGGTGGAAGATGGAGGTTGTTGCTGGGAAGGGATGGGGTCGGGTGGCGCTTCTTGTTGCTGCTCTTGAGGCGGCGGTGGCGGGGCAGCGAACGCGGGTGTTGATTGGATGGGAGGAGCAGCAGCAACAGGAGAGCTGGACTGCTGGCGCTGTCTTTTTCTTTGGTGCAGAGGCGAGGGTTGGGAAGCCGTCGCGACTTCGCGTCTCAGCTCGCTATCCGATCCATGCTCCTCGTCATCATCAATGGGATATGGAATCTGACTGAGCACCTCTTGACTGGTATAATCGAGCACGTTCGGATTGCTGTTCTCCGCCGTAAGTGGTGGCAAGATCCACGCTCCGATTCTCGGCACATCGTCCGGCCTTGTCGCCAGCAGCTGCTGCTGTTCTGCGGGCGAGAAGGATTCAACCGGCGACGAATCCCCCACCCGCCGCACATCCCTCTCTCTCCTCTCGCGCTCCTCTATCCTCTCTTCAGCATGCTCTAGATCCATTCCGGTCGTATCGTCCAAGTACGGCTCGAAAACGCGTGTGGATATGGAAGGGAGGGGTCTCAATGCGGATGTATCCACCGAGTTGGTTGTATCGGCTTGGGTGGATGGAATGTATTCGGACGCGCTCATCGACTGCGGCTGTGTGTTTAGACCGTCAAAGATGGATGCAGGTAGGGAGGCTTGCGAGTCTGCGGGGAGGTGGGCAGAGCGGAAGGCAGCCATGGCGGAGGAGGATGGTTGAGGAATGTCGACAAAGACTCCGTTGGCATCTTGGGAAGATGCGTAGTTTGGGTGCGGACGTGGATTGGTATCGTTGTCATGGTCATCGACAGGGTTGGATTGGAGGGAGCGCTTGCGTTTCCGTTGCGCAGGCGAGTCTGCGGCAGACGTTGGGTCTGACATGTTTGGCTTCGCGGGTGCTGCGAGGCCTAGACGAGCTGGATGGGAGGAGGAGGAGGAGGAGGAGGAGCAAGGGTCCAATCCAATTCTGCGCCGCCGTGTTGGTCTAGATTTCTCCCGGTCAATTCAAATCCGACTCCCGAACTCGACACACTTTCCAAACGACACACACTTTGCTTCGCCTCACAATCACAATCACAATCACAATCACAATCACATTGCCACACTCTTGCACTGTCACCTGTCACAAACATTGTCTGTTCAACATGTTGAGCACACTCCGACTGCTCTCGCGCGGCCCGTTCAAGCTGACAATGTTCACAGGCACAGACTGCCAGCTCTGCCAAGTAATGCAGCAGCAAATCGCACAAGCCTCGCGCACCGTGCCCATCCAACTGAGCACGTACAACATCCGAGACGACTCGCTGCCGGACGTACACACGTGGAGGCGCAAGTACCAGTACGATATCCCCGTGTTGCATCTCGAAGACAAAGGTGAGCAAGATTCAATCTCATAATCCCATATTGTGGGAGTGTGTGTGTGTGTGAGAGAGAGAGAGAGAGAGTTAGAGAGCGCTGGACTGACGAAAGGTTTTGGGGTGGAATGGTGGAGGGGATAGAGATCTTTCGACATCGAGTGACGGCAGCAGAGTTAGTTGCCAAGCTGCAAGAGTCGGCTGAGCGGCAACCGAGCCCAGCGAATTTACAAGGTTGAACGCCAATGACTGATATCGACAGAGTGCGTGCATGTGAGAAGAATGTGATGATTGCAGAGAACAGACGAGACACGAGAATCTGCGGGTATAAAGTACACGGAAGCGCCGATATGCATCCGAGATGGTAAAAGCTTTACTGTGCGGCTGCGTTCGGATCCTTTGCGCACCGATCGAGGGGATGGAAAGAGGCAGATGTAAAGTGTCAGCTGATCCGTTGAGCAGACACGGAGACACGGTGGGATAGGATGGCGATAGGGAGCCCAAGACTTACCTGCAGCACCACCAGCAGATACTTGTCGTTGGGCGTGATCATGATCTCGTACTTTTTCGTCCTGATTCGCAGAAAACCGAGCTCGTCCTGTTTATCGCAGCCATCAAAATCATCAGCTTGCTGTTCTTTCGTCTCCCTCTCCACTGTTGCCTTCAATACTAGATGCTTACACTGTCGTCAATAGCACGAATATCCGACGCCAAACTCTCCACACTCGCCTTGACCAACTTTGTGACGCTCTTCAGCATCTCCGCTCTCTGTTTTGCGCCCGGCCCACTCGGGTCGAACATCTGTCCTCCGCTCCTGATCACCAGCCCATCGTGCCTGCTGAGCACAAGGCAACCCAGCACGCCCTGGTGTGTCGAGAGTCGTGTCAGGGTTGCTTCGATCTCGGCTGGTGGTGCGGATGTCGATGATGAGCACGGCGGCATCGGCGATTTGCGGTCCGGGGACAGGGGAGACGATGAAAGCGGGCGTGGGGCTGGGGCGTCGATCGAGACGTGCGGCTCTGGTGAGTCCGTCTGCGCAGAGGCAAAGAGAAGAGGAGACAAGTCAGTACAACGAGAAGACAGAACAAGGTCAAGTTGCCGAGTGCGGCGCTGATCGTACCATGATTGGCAACACCGTGTGCAACAGACGCAATTGTAACGAGGAGATGAACAGAGATGAACAGAGATGGTGGTGGGGCGGTTGCAACGTTGCAAGCACAATGCTGTGAATCAAGAGCATCTACAGCATGACGGAACCACAAAATGCGATAGCAGCAGATGCTTATCGCTCCACATTACACTGTAACTACAGTATATCTTAACCCACAATATCGCGGCTCACAACAACACGTGCATATTGTGTTTCTCGCATGCCACGCCGCGCGTCATTGCTCCATCACTTACCCCGACTTTTCTGGGAATATGGATGAGGTAGATCTATGCTAAGGAGAAATCCGCTGGGGCAGCGGTGGGAGAGGCTTAGTGGTTTGGCGTGAGATTGCAACATTTCTTCTTTACTGGAAGAAAGGAGCCATAGAAATAATCTTGAGGTCGTGGGTTCGATTCCCACCTTCCACTTTGATCCTTCTTTTTTCTTCTTTATTCTTATTCCTTCCTGTCTGTTTGAGTTTGGGATCCGGGAGACGGGCAAGTGGAGGAACGAGCGAGCACTCTAGACCAACACCTGACGCAACGCTCTCATCTTTCCTTGCTTTCGTGCAACCATCCATCCCAACCCATCCGACCCTGCCGCGCTGGGGCTCCTACTTTTCTTATCTTTGCGACGACGGTTCCAAACGCCGAGATTCGTGCGCAGCAGCATCCGACTGACTCACGAAAGCGAAACGGAGCGAATTGGTGACGATGCCGATGATCGAAGTGCTTGCCAACGATAGGTTGGGGCGTAAAGGTGGGTTTTCTTCTCTTTGGTGCACTTTTCTTTGCTTTGCTTTCTTACTTTTCTTTCGGCTTTTGTCTTTCGGTTCTGAGGTACTGACTTTTCTTGTTGTTGTTGTTGTGTTGTGACTTTTGCGCTGGGCGGAGGTAGTGAGGGTGAAGTGCTCTCCTGATGATACGATTGGGGATTTGAAAAAGCTTATCGCCGCACAAACAGGCACACCACCTCAAAAGGTATGCCCTCCCCCCACCCCCTCCGACCTCTTAAGATCCCTGCAAGATCGTACACATACTGAACAATGAACTTCCAACACTGTGCCGCAGATCATTCTGAAGAAATGGTACACCGTGTACAAGGACCACATCACCCTCGCCGACTACGAAATCGCTGATGTAAGCACAACACTCCCCTCAAAACCTCCCTCCCGGCCCATCTTCCGATCAGTGCGAACCGCGAAGGAGCTGGTTTACTGACACCCCCACATTGCCGCGCTTGCACTCGCGCTTTGATCTTCGCTATGGTTTCACAGGGATTCTCGTTCGAAATGCACTAACCGCGGCAATCAATACAAAGCATAAACACCCCCTCGCGCCCGACCCCGGCCAGCAGTGGTGAATAACAAGCATTCCCAACCCCTCAACTAACCATCAGCGCGAGCAACCAACTCGAAAGAACCGCAACAAGATTGTACTGCATCGCAATAAGATACCGAAAAAGCACATCCAAAGCGGTAAAACTGTTTTGAGAAACAAAAAAGAAAAAAAAAAAAGAAAAAAGGAATGCATTGACGGGGACTCGAACCCCGGTCGAGTCGAATCGGTAGTCACGCCTCATACGAGGCGATGAGTGGCAACGACTCATGATACCCCTACACTATCAATGCTGGTTCATGTCTGTTCGGTTTTCCTTTACCGTTATAAATTCCACTCAACGAATTGGTCAACGTGACAAAACATTTCTCAGTGACACGATGCTGAAGGCATAGAGGATCAAGGATCAAGGATCAGGGATCAGGAACGATGATTGGATTAACAGCTAACCACAATGCGCGAGTGCGGGAAGAGGCTAGACGGGATGTTTAGAAGCGGAGCGACTGGCGATACTGAATAAAACCCTGCAGGTTCTCCAGCGCCTCCTCCGCACTTGCCCTTAAGGAGATCTGCTTCCTCCTGTCGATTTGCCTCCCGAGCGCTTTGCACCTGAACAGCGTCAACCTGATCCTCCCGAGCAGATTCGCAGCTCTAAACGCAGCGGCGTCATAGTGGGAACCCTCGTCCGCATACGTATCGATGATCCCGTTGATCGCCGCTACCATACTTTCCGCCGTAGTGCCCGTGCCCGTGCCCGTGCCCGTGCCAGCGTTAGCGGAAGAGGGGTGCTCGGGGATCGCCTCGAGGATCGAGACCAAAAAGTTGCCGATGAACGCATTGAGCTCGGGGTGGACGAGGGGCGAGCGGGCGATGGTGGAGAGGAGGAGGATGCATTTCACGCGCATAGCATCTGATGAAGCCGAGGTGTAGCCGGAGACGAGCGCGGTGATGACCTCGCTTGAGACCGAGGCTGGGTCCGAGACGAGGGTGGCAGGGGTGGAGGGGGAGGTGGAGAGGGGGATGGAGCCCTCAAAGATGCGCGCGAGCGACCACATGGTGCCGATGCAAGTTTCCACCATGGTCAATCCGTCTCCGCCCTCGCCGGCAGTGCTGGTGGTGCTGCCGATGGAGCCGGCGGATCCGACGACCCCATCGTTGCTCTCGGTTGTGGCGACGATGCCAGCACCAGCGTTGGCGACGGCAGGAACGCTAGCGCAACCCTTGGCGATCTCGAACAGCGTCCTGAACATTTCCTTGAGCATGTCCGATTGGGGGGATTGCGTGGTCCACGTGCGGAAGGCGGCGATGCGGCGTTGAGCCTTGGGATCAGTGGCAGGTTGGGAGGGCGGTGGAGGCGAGAAGGTAGCGAGGCGGAGGAGGATGTTGTTTAGCACAGAGAGCGAACGGAGGTGCAAACCACGAAGGAGACCAGCAGCGGGCTTGTCGGTGGGGTGAGAGAGGGTGAGCGAGGGGAACGACGCTTCGAACGGTCTCGCCAGTGTGAGCAGGGAGGAGGTGAGCGAGGGAGCAGGAGCGGTGAGGACGGAGGAGAGGACGGGAGCATAGCTTTCGAATGGCGTGCTGCCGCTACGCTTGACTGCATCCGCAAAGGTATCCGTCCGGCGCACGCCCATATCGTCGTCATCTCCATTCTTGGAGAGCATCGCATCCATGTCGTCCTCGTCGTCTTCAGCTTCATCGTCTTCCATGTCCATATCCTGGTCATCGCCCACGTCCTCGGCATCGAGATTCTCCAACCACTCATCCTCATCCTGCTCGTCCGCGCCGCCATTAGAAAGCGAGTCGAGGCTCGCTGCCATCTCAGCGAGCACTTCCAACGCGAGCATGAGCGTCTGCGCCTTCTCCTCGGCCTTGCCCTGCATCTTGGCTCGCAAAGCCGCCTCGTCCAAGCCATCCTTGTTGGAATCCAAGGTGACAGCCTCGTCGATGTCACCGCGCCCATCCAGGTCGTGTGCGAGCTTGGTCATCTCCACGCCCGATAGCAATCGTGTCAGTGTGGGCAGGATGACCGACTCTTCGTACTTCTTCAGCGAGAGACCTTCTCCTTCGCTTGTGTTGAGTTTCCCATCCGCGTTTGTCGATGTGGGAACAAAAATGGTAGAGGATGTCACAGTAGCAGCTGAACTGTGCTTGCGGGACTTGCTGCGCGAGGAAGCGGCTTTGGTGTCGATGGCAGCGGCAATATTGCGGAAGATGCCGGCAGAAAGGACGCCGAGCATGGTGGTCTGCGAGATAATGTAGCGCTTGAGCTTGTCGATGTTGGACTGGTCGGTCTGCACGCATGCCTCGAGCAGGGTGAGGGCGGTTTGAATGCCGGCGAGTCGGCGTGTAGCTGCAGAGGGCTGTTCATCGAGGGAATGTGCGACAGGAGTTTGAACTGCTGTGGAGTAGTCGGTCTTGCCGCCTTTCTTCTTGACTGACTTGGGAGGTGAAGAGGAAGACTTGCGGGCGAGTAAACCATCGACAAAGTCAGCCTCACCTCCATCGGTCAACGCGCACAGGGCGTTACCCGAGGCAAGGGCGAGGTCGAGCAGCAACGAGAGCTCTTCGTTGGAGAGAACGCCGAGGGTCTCTGCCGAGTTTTGTGCAAGCGAGGAGGATGCGCGAGATCCGTCGGCACCTGCAGTGGAAAGCACCGCAGCAGCTCGAGATCCAAGTGCGATGGCAGACGAGAGCCAGGAAGCAAGCCCCTCGCCGCTGATTTCCTCGTTGGAAGCGCCGGCACCGACAACATCCTGGTCGAGCCACTTCCACGCTACAAGCTTGGCGAAAGCCTTATCCCCAGACTCGCAAAGACACCAAACCACTGTGACGAGGTTTTCTGCCATCTCGATAAGACCTTTCCTGGTATTCGAGTCGAGAGCGAGGAAGGGTTCGCCTCTGCGAGAGCTCGACGATGCGCCCACTGTGCCGGTGTCCATAGCGGGATTACCCTCACTGCCGGCAGAGGTGAGTCTCTTTTCGTCTTCAGCGGACAAGCCTTGGCCGGCAACTTGCTCAAGAGTCTTTCCGAGAGCGGTAGCGAGCTTGGTTGCGTGCCTCTTTTCCTTCTTGTTCATCTTGTCGAGTGGCTTTGCAAGGAGAGCTCTCTTCGCTTCAAGCTCCTGCTCTTGGGTGGGGGCATTGTCGACAAACGAGATGGAAGGGTTGGCACCGGCGGCGGCGGAGGAGGAGGAGGAGGAGGAAGAAGAAGAAGCGGCATCAAAACCAAGAGCATTGCTAGCCCACCTCATAGCGGAAAGGATGGCAGGGACACCACCCTTGTTGACGACTTCGTTGCGGACATCGATGCCCGAATCGACGCAGAGGTTGCGGAGAGCACCGCTGGCTTCGCGCCTAACGTCGACCTCGGTGTGTGATTGCAGCGCCAGAATGAGCCTGCCAATGAGGTTGTGGGAGAGCAAGAGCTTGCGGTGATGCTTGACCTCTGCAGCAGACTGTGTTGGGCTAACCGAGAGGAGAAGCGATACGGATGCAAGCGACCAGACCTTGTCGGCAAGATTAATGTCTGCTGAAGCAGCGGAAGCAGGAGCATCAGGAGTAGGGAGGTTGGCAAGGAGAGGGACGATATCGGTGTTGACAACTGCTTTGCTCGAGCTGCGACCGGAGCCATTGGTGGCCTTAGCAGCCTGTTGGAGCGCATCGAGTGTGGCCGACGAGACCGAGGATGGCGAAGCTTGCGGAGTGGCCGAAGCAGACTTGGAGAGTGGATTGTGGCGATGCAGCTTTCGCTGATGGCGCTGTGGATCGAAACCCGACTTTGGCATCTTGGCAGAAGACTAGTGCTACCGATATGCGCCTGTCAGCAATGGGATACGCCAAGACTGTGCTCTTAAAGAAGCAGAGTTTGGTTGTGTGGATGGAAAGCGAAAGGTGTCGGACAGCTTCCGAATCTTTCAAAGCGGAACCCTGAGAAGGTTTTCGGTGGAAGAATACTACTGGCTGAGAAGAATTTGTTGAGCCTACGCTTAGACCCTTTCTCCCTGCCAGAGGGGGAAAAGAAAAATTGCAAACAAAATTTCAGGCAGCAGAGAGAGAGAGCAACTCTAAAATCCAAGTGTGGAGCTTGTAGAAGAAAAGTTTTCAGTATTGTTAGGGCCACGCGGGCAACACTTTTCGAGAGCGGCACGTATCGCTACCAGATGTGGCAAATTCACAACAACGCCCGCAGCATACCGTAGCCGTTATGGAAGTGAATGCATTCAGCTCAGCAACAAGTGGCACGAGGCACGAGCACAAAATTCAAGCAACACTTGCGCAGGGATATATCTATTGGGATTGCGAGAGCAGGCGTGAAAGACTAGCCAGAGTCATACACTAGACCGGAAGCGTGTGACATGGAGACGCAAGTGCAGATGCAAAGGACCAAAAGTTTTGAGCTGTGTGTGAGAGATAGAGAATCTACTGCTTGTCAGCAGCGCCCTCGTACGAGCAGATAGCCTGCACCTTCTCCGCCGAGGCGCTCTTGGGGTCAAACTTGTAGCCGAGCCACTCCTTGGCTAGCTTCCTAGCCAGCTCGAGGCCTACCACACGCTGGCCCATGCACAGCACCTGCGCGTCGTTTGAGAGGATGGATCGCTCGACCGAGTAGGAATCGTGAGCAGTGACAGCACGCACGCCGTTCACCTTGTTGGCGGCGATAGCGACACCAAGACCCGTGCCGCAGATGAGGAGCGCACGGTCGACCTCGCCGCTGGCCACCTTGCGTGCGGCGGTGACGGCGACGTGCGGGTAAGCCGTCTTGTCGGCGTTGGAGGGTACACCAACATCAATGACGGATTCGACACGCGGGTCGGACTGGAAGTCCTTGATGATGGCGTTCTTGTAGTCGACACCGGCCTCATCGCAGCCGAAGGCGATCTTGAGCTTTTGCTGAGGAGCGGACATTGTTGCGAGATGATGGACGTGGACGAGTTGCGTCGGAATGGGGAGAATCGTGAGAGGGTCGTGATGGTGGGAGGGTAAGGTCCGAACTTGATCGAGAAGATCTTGGATTGATATATACACTAGCTTGGAGCTTCTGCCGAGAGAAAGTGCGGCTGATCCGAGCGTAGTCTTGCGCCACCCCAGTCGACCTTTTTCCTGAATCAAGTGTGAACGTTCCAGAGAGTCGGAAGCTCACCGAAATTCGTGGGGGGGGAAGCTGCAGCTTAGCGCAGCGCAGCTGTGAGAGAAAAACAAGTGACGTTACAGTACAGCGCCAGCTGTGTATTCCGCAATACAGTTCAGTTTGAGTTTGAGTTTTCCACTTCCCTTTGCAACTCGGTTTCGGTTCAAACACTCCCACTTTCAGGCTTCTCTCTCCCGCACGGCGACTTTTGACTGTGGCCACTGTGGCCACTGCGCAGCGACCCCCAACTGTTCGGCGTTATTCGTCGCCGTGCGATAGAGTCTTACTGGATGTTTGCCCCGCCACCGATGCCATCGAAGCAACAAGAAGGTGCAGAGGCCTTCCCGAAAGTGACCTTCAAAATCCGAACTTCTCTGCTGCCGGCCGTGTGGCTCAAAGCTGGTTAGTGCTTTGGGCATGCTTCGAGATACGAGGGGACCGTAAGCTTGTGATCTCTCGACGGGAAATCACAGTCGAAGCTTGGCGTCATCTCCGCCCGCAAGCCCCACAGCTTCCATAAATTGATGGACAGTTGCATCACATTCTCCACTCTTGCTCTTCTTTATATATTACCTTACCTTCCTCCATCTGATCACACCAGATCCACTTCAGATCTCAAAACACAGGTTCACCAACTCGATTCGCAACCATGGCAGGTATTTCTGGCTCATCGGATCGACGCCCGCTCGTGGGCGTCTCCTTCAAAATGTACTTTGACATCCCCCAAACCAAGTCCTATATCGACGAAACCGTCTCGCTCCTCTCCTCTGCCTACCCTACGCTCGCTCAACCCACCGATATTTTCGTGATCCCCGATTTCATCACGCTCACCTCTGTCGCTTCCCAAATCACCTCCGCTTCCTCGCCACTCCTCCTCGGCGCGCAAGACACCCACTCTCAGGACTCTGGCGCGTTCACCGGCGAAGTTTCCCCTAAAGTCCTCGCCCAAGCTGGCGTCAAGTTTGTCGAGATCGGGCATGCCGAACGCAGGAGGTACTTTGGTGAGACCGACGAGGATGTGGCCAACAAAGCAGCTGCGATCGCCAAGAACGGCATGGTGCCGCTGATTTGCATCGGCGAGGTGTCGAGGCCGAAGAACATTGAGGATCTGAGCATTGACGATGTCGAGATGGTGGTGGAGGAGTGCTGGAGGCAGATCAAGCCGGCGTTGGAGGCGATCGAGGGGGACAAGCAGGTGGTGCTGGCGTATGAGCCCGTGTGGGCGATTGGCAAAGCGGAGCCGGCGTCGTCAGAGTATGTGGTCAAGATCACCAAGGCGCTCAGAAGGAGGTATAACAAGGAGTATGTAGAGTCGGACAAGGGCAGGACCGATGGGTCGATGAGGATTCTGTACGGCGGCAGTGCGGGTCCGGGCTTGTTTGCCAAGATTCGGGAAGGCGTCGACGGGCTGTTCTTGGGACGGTTTGCGCACCAGCCCCAGGCGTTTATCGATACGATCAAGGAGATCGCCGGGACTAAGTGAGAGCGTTGTCTTCGAGCTTGAATAGGATTGAGCTTGGTTTTTGGTCATGCTGTATCTACGCAAAGCCTACCCTTTTTGCTAATTTGCAATCACATACCCAACCCATGCTCTTCTCATGTCTGCTTTGGCCCTGCATCTGTCAGTGTCAACAGGAAGGCTTATCTTCGGACCTGCTATCGCTGAGCGTCTGGCCCCAGGTCAGGGGTCGGAACAGCGGCAGCGTGCGACGCATTTCGCAGACCAATGTGCGTTCCTTCTTGTGCACATTCCGACCACGACCGCACTCTTCCTTTGCCAATATTGTGCCGAGAAATATGAGATTTTGTATTGCTTTCGCTGCGGGGAAAATCAAGACTGCGATCGAACCCAAAGTGTTCTTGTTCAGGGTTCCTTTACCGACAGCTCGCCCTCCTTGAATTGCCTTGCCCACTGTATCGACGCAGACACCAGATCAAATCGCACCGAAGGAAACGTCAACTTCTTCATCTTCTCTCATCAGGATTCCTTTGAGGTATTTTTCGAGACTTACGTGCATGGAAGGAATGGGCTTGGTGGGTGCATTGTGCCTCCACTGCGTCAGCGCATGTAGAAAGCAAGGGTGGCAAAGATGATTGCTTAGTATCGCGTAAAAGATAGGAAGATCCGGATGAAAGGGAGGCAAGGGAGGGGTGGGGGCTTACCTCTCGGTCAGCGCTATAAGTCCAAACGCCGTATGTTGCGAGTGCGATGCCGACGGCACAAATGGCAGTATTCGAGACCCAGTTTTTGGGGCTACCATTGCGAATCGAACAAAGAAATGAGACGGCAAACGATGCAGATTAGCAAGGATGAGAGATGCAAAGATGCAAAGGTGCATGGCCGGGTAGGAGAGAGAGAGAGGGAGCACGTACCGAGTCCACCAGCCACCTGCTGGCGACCACACTTCCTTGGGGTAGGGGTAGCGAGGACCGGCTCCCTATCCCATCAAACGCGATCCATTAACGATAGGGGATGAGAGAAGAGATGGTTAGTAAACGATCTTCCTCCCCAATCAACCATTCCAACGCGTTGCCAAGCGATGCTTCAACTTCAAGGTGAACGCGCAGTGCTATGGTCGATGTGATCCGAGCCTGACGATGTAGACGTACCATGTTGAGTTAGATGCGAATCGAAAGAGATGATGTAGCGAGGCGTGATGCGAGAGGGAAGGTTCGATATCAACGTGGAGCGAGGCAGAGTCATGTTGCTGCTGCCTCAAGTCGGACCGTGGCGATTCGCGCGATATGCAAGCCCTCGCTCGTTGTCGGTTCCGAGTTGGATCGGATCCAAATCGGGCTGGCAAATTTGTCTTTCCGTGTGGAGAAGTTGCAGTCTAACAATGAGGAAGTCGGCGCACATGCACGCGGCGCACAAGGCGTGTTCTTCTTTGCCAACGCTCGGATCATCTGCCAATCCCTCACCCTCACACGTACATCGTCTTTACACTTCCATCCCGCTGTGTTTCACACCAGACATCATTCGGTGCATATCCTTCAAGATGTCGACAAAACACTTTGATGTAACCGGGAACCCCAACACGGACCCTAAAGCTGCGGCGCAGTGGTTGGCCGAACAGCGACGGTGCGTCTCTGCATCCCCACTCTCATGACACTTGTGTCTCACACTGACTCACTTTGACCCTCTTTATCTTTCTGTATCCCGTATTGATGGTATAGTCGACCGATCAGGGCGCCACACAAGACTGTGCAGTACGGCGAGCTCGTCATCGCCAAAGGCGGCCTCTCCTCTCTTGCCGACGAAGAACTCTACTCCATCCTCGAACAGGTTGGCATCTCGGCCATCGAGCTTTCCCGCTTCGACCTCGCTGAGCTTTGCATTGCTCGTCTCACGGCCCGTTTCCCCTCCTCCCAGCGCGTCACAGCGCTGCAGGGGATGCTGTTGGAAGGCCAGGGCAAGATTCCCGCTGCGATCGAGCTGTACGATGAAGCGCTGTTGAAGGAACCCACATCACTCATACTCTCTCGCAGACGGATTGCAGCGATCAAGTCGCTCAACGGAGAAACAAAGAAAGTGGTGGAAGCATTAAACGCGCATCTGGATACGTTTTACAACGACCCGGAAGGATGGCAGGAGCTCGCAGAGGTGTACGCAGAGGCAGGGCTCTACGCGCAGAGTGCATTCGCCTTGGAGGAAGTGCTGCTTCAAGTGCCGCAGAACAGCTTCTTTCACCTCAAGTACGCAGAAACCCTCTATACAAACGGAGACATCGGCAAGGCGTACAAGGCCTATCTGAGGGTGCTCGAGATGTGCCAGAGCGATGGCGGCGCGACGACGGGGAACACAGGCGCACAGGGTCCTTGGCTGCGCGCGTTGTGGGGGACAAAGATGGCAACAACGGCACTGATCGCAACCCCCGGCGCGGGCAAGGGAGAGGACGCAATCGATGTAGCAAAGGTGAAAAAGGTCGACGAACTGGTGACCAACCTCCTCCTCAACAAGGTTTATACCCCACAAGCCGTCCCCATCAAGCATCTAAGGGATGTGGCACGCGCGGTGCTTGCCGCATAGATCTTCTCAATTGTTGCAATGCAGTCTGTTACGATCCGCATGCTGATTGCAAGAATGGTGCGATCTGCGACGGGAATCCGGGGCCGAGCGCGGGTTGGGAAAGCTGCTGTGTTGGCAGGGCGGACCAAGGTGTGAAATGTGACGATGCATGAGCTGCTATAAAAAAAGAGTGGGGATCTCATCCCACGCCGGACCGAAGGGAGGAGCGAAGAAGAGAAGTGGAAGACAACTTTGGTGGGTCACGCGATGCCGTCCGCCCACCGCAATCCGCTTTCATCTCTCTTCGATCAAATGAGGGACTATCTGGTCGAGGTCAAGTGGACGAGCGTTACTGTACAAGTCCCTCTTTTTCTCTTCCGGTTGACTATCTTTGCAATTGGAGCATGCCCGGAAAATCTGTCCCCTCGCAACGAGGAGACGGTCGTGCTGTCAAGCAATAGCGGGGCGATCGAAACAAAACTCCGAGCCAGGATGAAGAACCAATGTGCAGGGCGGGAGGAGGGGGGTGATTACATGGCATCAAAGGGGTGTCCCATCGACATCCGTGGCACCCGCCAACCTGCTTGCTCATTTCACCTGCTCAAGACACCCACACAGATTGGTTGAAAATGCAGCCATCCCGCTCATTCCCAGCACCAGCACTAGTCAGATGTGAGCTCATATGCGCGACGTCCCTATCCGATTGCAGCAAGTCTGGACTTCCCATGCGCCTACCACTCAACGCCAGCAAGAACAGAGTCTCCTGACTCAGTTGCAACGCAACTCGGCATCGCATGGTGGGACGACTTCATCACTCGCTCCTCCCCCTGGCTTTCCCGTGATACGCCGCCAGACGAGGCAAAATGTATATATACCACCCCTCCCCTTTCCCCCTACCCGTTCCCGTTCCTTTCTTCAGAGTTTCTGCTCCCTATCGCTTTCTTCACTACTCCTTCCCTTGCGCCATTGCGTGTTTTGTTGAAGGATGGTGAAACTCAAACAGTATTTCATCCTCATCGCTATCGGTCTAGCTACCGCTTCTGCGGCTGCCATTGCCAGAGGTAAGCAACATATCCCTTGCTCTTTTTGCCGTGTCTGGATGCGATGAAAATACTGACCGATACTCTTCGTGCTCCTCTGTTATAGGCAATGAGCAAGGCGACGGTCTGCCGCGTCGTGCCCCTGAGACCGATGGCGTCGCTGGCGCCTTCGGCGATCCCACGGCCACGATTCAGACCAAAGAAGAGCTCGAGCCCATCGTCTTTGCTCTTGTGAATCGGAAGATGGAGGAGTTCTTCAGCATCTACGGTTATTGCGATGGCCCAGACACCGAAACCTGCAAGGGTCACTCTTGTCTGCTCGGCACCCGCAACTGCCTTGAATACGAGCCGGAGGACAAGTACGAGCTCACCAGGGAGACCGAGCAGCTCATGCTGAAGCTCGTCTCTACTTACAGGTGCACAGGCACTCTTCTTTACAACAACGACGTCTGCACGTTCGGCTACTGCGATTCTTTCAAGCTCCACAGACAGCTGAGACACGCCTGTAAGCCGCTCGGGCCGTATGAATTCCACAACGTCATTCCTCTCCTACGGCATCAGGAGGATGGCTCGTTTGACTTTGTCAAGCCCAACAGGCCGGATCCCGTCTCGCCGTACAGGAGCTCTCTGACGACGCCTTCCAGCCGCGAGGATCGTGCTTCCGCCTCTGCTCCGGCCGCTGCCGACGATGGACATCCTTTGTCGAAGCGATCGCTTTCCAGTGTCCACTTTCTCTTGTCCCGAGCCATTGACAAGGATAGTCGCCTCGACGACGAGCCCTCGCCTACTGACGTCTCGAGCCGCTCGGATGGCAAAGGTTCGCCAGGGCAGCAACCAACCGGTCCCTTGAATAGGATCGCCAAGCGCGCCCAGGAGGTCCTCGCACCCATTTACAATGCTGTTGAAGCCCAAGACTCTAACAACATTAACTCCAATCTATGGAAAAGCTTCGAGAAGGCTATGGACGCCTTGTTGTCCTGGGAAGAGGAAATGGCTTTGAACACCATGGGCCATTGCGAGCAGGTGTCGGACACCTGTCAACTTGGCTACTGTGACCTGCGTACGCCTGCCTGCAAGCCGCTTACCGATGAACAGAAGCCCCAGCTACATCTGGACTTGTTCAACCTGTTCCAAGCCGGTGTTGGGTACGGCAAATGCACGCCTTCTGCCGAAAACGCACGCATGTGCACCAAGCAAGGCTATTGCGCCAGATCAAAGTTCCCCGCTGACAGCTCTGTCTGCCGAAAGCTGACTCTCGACGAGACCGTCACCCTCTTTGGACACCTTCGACGCTCGAGGAGTGGGGCCATCGTTCTGCCAGGCTTGGCTCTGGACGGACATGTTTCGGCTGAGTCAGATTACGTTGGACCCGAAGGCGGCGACAAATTGCCCGTCAAAAGTCCTCAATACCCGGCTTCCTCCGCCGCTGGCACGGGGACTCTTAGAAAACGTGCACAAGGAAATGACCCCGACTTGCAGGCGCGGATCGACAAAGCCAAGAAGCAACTAGCCGAACATCCTTCCATAGACAAGGCCGAGGAGATCGTCAAAGTCCTACCCCTCGAAGAAGGTCTTGATTTGCTCTTCAGGTACGAGTTGGAGGAGAATGCCAAGACTACTGGGTTCTGCGATAAAAACTCCACCACTTGCCACGTACCGGACTGCGAACTGGGAACGCCCGATTGCAGGTCTATGAACACAGATCTGACCGAACTAAAGGTCAAGCTCTACAAGCAGGCAGTTTACAGGACCTTGATAACGGGCAAGTGCACCCCGTCTTCCGAGAACAAGGACTGGTGCAGGCCGCTAGGCTACTGCGACCTTTTCGATGACAACGGTCAGCGGCAAGACCGGTGTCAAGTGACCAGCGATGCCGAGGGACACCAGATATTGAAGCTCTTAGAGTACCATCCCGGCACCGGAACTGTGACGTTCCCTGGTGATCCCGAAGTGCCCGCCAAAATTCCTCAATACCTGCTTTCCGCCGTCCCTGACACGGGCGCTGATGGAAAACCTGGTACCAAAGAGAAGCGCGACCTTCCCGGCAGCCAGAGCGAGGCTGGTGAGCCGCACGACTCCGAAGATGCAGGAATGTCACCCTGGGAACGTTCCATGTTAAATGACAAGGACCTCCTCAATGTCCTGTCCAGCTACATTTATCTTCAGCAGACAACGGAAGAAATAGCCGCCGGCGCAGCGAACGAAATTCTTCGCGGTAGGGGTATCTGCGTCGGGGATGCGCCCCATTGCCCCCACGACTTGTGCGAGCCCAACAGCCCTGGTTGTAAGCCTATCACCAGAGACCAAAAGTGGGCCTTCAAGGAGTTGCTCAAAAAATTAGCCTACAGGGTTCTAGAGACCGGGAAGTGCACGCCTTCGCCTGAAAACGTGTCCTTCTGCAACAAGGGCGGTTATTGTCGCATGCACAAAGACAATGGCGACGACCAGCCAGGCTGTCAGGGTTTCACTTACGACGAGCAGATGGAGTTGTTTGGGAAGGTTAACTTCTACTTTAAGACGATGGCCTACGACTTCCCTGGTGATGGCTATACCACCTCGGCCAAGGTCTCGGCGTCATCCGCTACCTCGGCTGGAGACCCAAGTCGGGGTTCGGGTGTAGGCGTGAACGCAGCTCCAGGAATCAAAGCGAAGCGATCAGTCTCGGGTGACAAACGCTCAGAGGGCGACCACTCCCCTCCGAAAGATTCTGACGACGACAATGGTGATCAATACACCATGCAGCTGGCCCACAATGTCCTGGCGATCATAGATCCGTGGTTATCTCAAATCCGGCAAATTCAAGGTGTCTGTGAGGAGGGATCCACCGCATGCATCGGTGATCCCTGCACCCTAGGAAACCCTGGGTGCCGTCCCTTCAACGAGAAGGATTTCGTATATAAGAGGCTCGGTTTTGGTTTCCGGTTTAGCCAGACTTTCATGACCGGAAGATGCACTCCTAAAGCTGGTAACGAGTTTACTTGTAACAAGTTCGGCTACTGCACCATCTTGGTCAGCAAGAACAAGGGCAAGGCTGATCCTTCCTGCCGAGCACTCACGGAGGAGGAACAACAAGAGGTCGTCGACCTCCTCACGATCACCGACAATGAGGAATGGCAGCTCCCAAGTGACCTCGGAATCGCTCTGCTGCCTTCCGAACCCTCCGTCCCAACGTCTTCATCCACCGGCATACTGAAGCGCGACCTCTCTGACAACCTGACCGTTGACGACGACGACGACGACGACAGGAAGACAAAGTGGGATCAGGTCGATTACAGCAGCAAATTCCAGCAGAGCGTGGCTGCGGCGGCTGACAGGGCTGTTGCTAAGGTGGTGGCGCACAGCACTCGGGACCAGGGTAAATGCGATGACAACTCGGCCACCTGCCCTGATGGCTTCTGCAAGCTGGGAACGCCAGGATGCAGTGAATTCACGGAAGATGAAAAGGCGCAAATGCGACAATATTGGAGCGCCGTGTCTGCCAAGGTGCTGAGCACTGGCATGTGCGAGCCTTCTTCTTGTGATGGGCCCAACTGCAGCAGTTATGGCTACTGCTACTTGGTGAACCCCGGCAGCGGCCAACGCGATCCTGCGTGCTTGGAGCTGACGTTCGACAAGCGCCGCGAACTCCTCAATTTCATCGATGAGCGCGACGATCTCAGCATTACTTTCCCCGGCGAGGACGAGATAAAAGCTGCGTTCGAGTCCACCGAGTCTTCTACCTCTCCGTCATCGCGTGCTGGTGCAAAGGTAAAGCGCGATCAAACCGCCAGCACCGACCATGGCGCTCCGGTTGAGCCCGATTATGTCACCTTCCGACCTGGCGATTCGTCGTTTTCCGTCCCCGAGCCGACCCAGCAGCAAATCGAAGAGTTCATGGAGCTCTGCTACATATTGACTCAGGAACCTGCCGCGCTTCGTAGTGTCGCAAATGCTGCTGGTGTCGAGGACGAGACCGGGATCGAACAACTTCGTGAACACTTCGCCTTGATGGCCGAAGATGAAGGGGTGGCCGCCGAAACCCTGAGGCACGCCTTGATGGTTCAGATGATCTCCGAGTCCAAGATCTCGACCGGAGGTCTGGGCCAGAAGGGCGACACCCGTTATATGAACAACGACGGTGACAAAGCTATGTCGCTCGATGAGGAACCCTCTTCTGAAGAAGTTGCCAAAGGTAAGTATGAAGCCAAGGGCAAGTCGGATGACCGCCAGATTGACTCTGAGTCCGGTCGTCCAAACGTTGCTGGCTCTGCTCCCACGAAAGCTTCCTCCGAGGCTCATCCCGAGAGCAACGTCGACCCCAAGAGCTGAGGCAGGTGGCCAACCTGCGTGCTTGCAAAGACGCACGCTTCTCCTTTGTGACTTCTTTCAACCCCCTCGCGTCATTCCTTTTTATTCTGCCCCCGTTTCCTGTCTCCCGCCTTTTCTGGGCGTCGTTTTGTACCCCCCGTTTCGTTCGATCTCCTGCTCGATGCAGCGGTCAAACAGATCCATCGCTCTTTTACTGTCCCTGTCGTTGCTGAGCTTGATTATTCCAGCAATTTGATATCTCTTTCCTTTCAAGGTCGTCTCTGTTTTTGCGATGGCATTTAGACTCGTGCTTCGCAGCAGGATGATGAAGTGGCCGGGTGAGCACTGGTGAGGTAATTCATAAGCGCGTTGCACTGGGTATCATTTGGCCGTGCTAGGAGACAAGGGAGAAAGCATTCCTTCTGGTCGAGATCCGCATCTGTTTGCAGTGCGAAAGGTCGATGAGTTCGAGGAACGGGTTGGCTTCAATCGTCGACGCCACGATCGCCTCTGTGAAGGGAATAGAGACATGTTCGCGTCAATTGATGTCATCTTTACGCTTGGATTGGGTTTGACATCGAGAAAGCGTTCGACTTACCTGGCACGGCAGTGTTGCTGAGGTCGAGCGTGTGAAGAGATGTGATGAGGGGCAGGAATTGCCAGGCGTGTTCGGACAGTCGAGCATCGGGAAGCTTGAGATGCTTGACGATGGCTGTCGAGGGTTCGAGGCGACCTGGCACATCATAGAAGAAGCTCATCTGACTCTGGCTCGACTTGAGACTTTCCAAGTTTAGCCGCTGTATATGTTGGGGTCCATGTAGAAGTATATCAGCGAGCGAGCAATAGGGAAGGTGTGTTTGAAACATCGAACGGTGAGGCACTTACTGGGAAAATGGTAAGAAGGCTGGGAAACAAGTCTGCAAATTCATCTCCGACATCGAGGATCCGCAGGTGGAGTCTCTTCCATGCACGGTCTCGCCAGCCACCATCACCAGCTGAAATGGTGAGCTTTTCGAGCAGTTCGATCATGCCGTCACGGGTGGCTCGACTTGGCATCTGCCGCAAGAGAAGCGTGTGCATCTTGGGTGCTCGATCGACCAGCTTGATGAGCGAGTCGTAGTCAATGTTTGCGTCGAGCAGATTAAGCTTCCTCAGAGGCAGTAGCGTCGCAGCCGAATGGTTCGAAGCCGCTTCAGGGATGCCCAAGGGGAAAAATCCCATTAGGAGCATGTGAAAGTCGGGATTATGCGGGTTCGCCCCGCCGACGTTTGTACCAGAGATGTCAAGCACTTCGAGCGTCCGGTGGACGTACTTGAGAAAGCATGCAACGCCTAAGTCTCCGACCTGACTGCACTGGCGTAGACGCAGATTGACCAGCTTAGAGAAGGGCAGTGCGCCAGTGGCGGGTGCTTGCAGAGCCAATTGAAGGGTCTTGTCCGAAAGATGTTCGTTGTAGCCCAGCTTGAGTGTGTGAAGATTAGGCGCCATCTTCATGATGGCCGAGACCGAGTCTGCGGTCACGTCAGTAAAGTCGAGGTTGAGATAACGGAGCGTTGGGCCAGTTGACTGGCAGATGGCTGTGACGGTACGATCACCCACTGCAATGCATCCTTTTAAGGAAATGAGTTCGAGTTGAAGGAGATACGAAGATGAGGTGGAGGGTAAAGCTGCCTCGAAGAAGCGAGCGATAGTCCCGTCTTGGAGCCGTGTTAGGCCATGCAGCTGCAGTGAGCGCAAAGCAAACGATGCAGGTTGCGCCAACGTGATGCGCGACGAAAACGCAGCGAGAGGCATGTCTTCGGCCGCGGATTGCGAACGGATGGCGTTGTCACGTGTAGATGAAAGGGCGTTGTGGAGATGAACGACGAGGAAGGATGCAGCCGACTTGTCGTGGGAGAACAAGGGCATGGAAGCTGGAAGCCAGACGTGCGTTCTAGCGGCAGTGGCTGTGAAGCGCGTCACTGCCGTGGAAGACGAGGATGATGTCGTGTCGAGAATGGGAGGCAAAAAGTAATTGCTGACCACCGTTTTGGTAAGAAACTGAGGTGCGTGCTCCACGAGCGCTCGGAAGAGGAGGAAGGAGGCGGCAGGTGAGAGTAGCTTGAGCTGCTCGGACGTTTTGCGAGTGAGGTAGTGGAGCTCGGATGTGGTCCAACCTTCCAGCAGCTGGCTCGAAGCACTACCACCAGCTGTAGCTGACTCTGTTCCTGAAGCAACTCTGCGGCTTCGTGTTGATTTGGACGCACTCTTGGTAGCGGGATTGACATCGTCGTCGCTGGGAACATAGTCCTGCTGATCCTCATCCGAGTTAGGAGCCGCACCGAAAGCCCGAGCTCGCGACCGTTTGCGTGCATTCGAGTTTTTTCGCAAGGTATGGGAATTCCTGATAGGCTTGCTACTCGAGGAAGCACTTGGACCCGCGGCTGCATCGAAATGATCGCGGGATGGAAGCAGAGCGTCAAAGCAGGAGGCAATAACGGAACAGCACATACTGCCAAGAGATGGCAGACGGAACGCAGCACCATCGCGAAGAGCTTGCTGTGTCAGAGTGAGAGGTCGATACGAGACATTGTGGCGCTGAGTACGTGTATCCGGAGCAAAGAGGTTCTGGACTCGCGTCTCCTCAATGTCGTCTTCCAGGATATGCAGGATGCGTGCGCTTGTCTTTGGTTGTGGAGGCCTCTTGGGTCGCCTGCCATTGCTGCCAGCATTGTTTCGTAGTGAACCTTGTCGAGCAGAGGAGGAAGAAGCGACAGAGCGATGCCTGTGACTTGCGCGATTTGAACCAGAGGCGTTGCTGCGCCTTGAAGAGGAGGGCCGATTCAGATCCGGATCGTCACTGCGCACCCTACTCTCTGCGCGTATCTGCGCTATTGACAGTTTCTTTGGCGGCATGTCGCCAGCGCATCCGGAGGGAGGAACGTCAACAAAGTACGATCAAGCATTGATGCCCGTTGCGAGAAAGGAAGACTTGGTCTTTCGTTTTCGGTATGCTCTGCACCTATGTGTCCGTTCAAGATCCTGATCATGCCTCCACTCTATGATTTGCCAAAGAGCCGAGTTCCGGAAAAATTACCCCAGTGTTAAGCCATCGTTGTTGGTATCCAGAAGGCGGAAAAAGCCACGCGAGCAAAAAGTATGACAGGGCTTCGCTAGTTAAGCTCACGAGGAGAGGAAAGGAAATTGGCGCTTGACGAGGATCGAGATTGGAAGCAGCCGATCATGGGCAGCAGGTATTCTTAAGGCAGCATTTGGAAGCGAAGCTCGTCTTTTTCTTTTCTATCAAGACTGGCACGGGATGCTCGCTCCAGCTCGACACTGCGCAGTGCTATTAAAATCCCGAATCCTGCCAGTTTTTTTGGGTACCAAGACAACTAACTCTTCGCGATGCCCATCTGCTTCCTTGCGGCAGCAGAAGCATCAGCTAACTTATTCGGCCGTCCTGCCGTTCCGAAAGCAAGCAAGCAGCCAAGGCCCTTTCTGTCTCTCTCCCTCTCTCGCTGGGCTCACTCGAGCTCAACTTGGCGTGATCTCACGACGAAAGCATTTGCGAACCAGCACTTCAACCTCAAGGTCACTGCACCGGCTTTCCTGCTCTGTTCACCTTCCGTCTCGTCTCGATCCACAATCCAAGAAGCCTGACGCATCGTCATCACCGGCATGGCCGAGTAGAGCGTGTGACTGTAAGTTACTCGTGAATTCCAGCCGACCTGTCTCAAGGTTGAAACAAGACGAGCGGAACAGCCGAAACGAATGGCGGATGACTGCTGTCCCACAGCGCGCTCAAGGCTCGCCCAGAGCGACACTCTACACGTTTGACTGCTGACGTGCCCAAGCTGTCTCTTTTCCACGATCACGTTTCCTGCCATCTTTTCCTGTCTCTAATGCGAGGACACCTTGTGGCCCTCGGATGTGACTACAGAGCGAAAAAGCGATAAGGCCTGCCAGATTCATCAAAGTGAATTCAACGTTTGGTGCATCCGACGATCTTGTCGAGCGTGGAAACCCATCCGATCAAGAGCCATGCAAAACGTATTTCTCCGGCTGCAGTGCGTGCAAATTTGAACCTATGCGTGCGTGCGTGCGTGCGTCGATGAGTGAGCTCGATGGCGGGGAACCACCACTCTGTGTGCCTTTGTGAGGCGGAATCTAGGAGTTGCTTTGATGCTCTGAGATAGGCGAGAGGAGGACTGATTCTATGGAGCGCTTGGTTCTTCGCGGCAAATTCCGACAAACTCACATGTCGTGCTATGCCTGCTCAAAGTCGAGAAGAATCGAGACTCAAGGAGTGTGAAATCGGAGCATGGCCAGTGCATGAACTCACTACGCAAAGAGAGAAAGTGAACAGTGGGCGACGAGAGAGGCGCGATTGTCATGCACACGATGCAGCTTCTGCACAAACCCTTTATCACAAACCAATACAGTACTGTACACTTATCGTTTGATTGCTTCCATCTTCTCTGCACCCGTCAGGTCCTCTCTATCTCCTTCACTCCTTCCATCTTCGTTACTTTTAAACTTCATTCGGACATCGACAGTCACACACGCTCGGCTCCTCCATTCCGGCTTCGATAGTCTTTTGAGTAGGGATTCCAACTTTGCTTCAGTATCTTGAGCGAGACACTCTCCACAGTCTCAGCTGCTTTCATCTTTCATCTCACACTTCATCCTTTCTTCCTCGGCCGCCTGGCTACTCTCAGCCAAGACCGTTGGCAGCACTTCTTCCGCACCGTCACATTCTCCATAACGACTGATCCGACCTGCTTTCTCATCATCGGCAACTCTGCGAGGCCGTCACGAGGACACAGCCACACATCACTTCGAAAGGTCTAGCTAATACGCTCTCATCCGTGTGTCATCATCTTCACCACCCTTTCATCGTCGCCAACATGCCTATTCTCGATACCAACCTCGACCTCAACGCGCTCTTTCGCAAGCAGGTCAAGGCCACGCCCGATGCTCTTGCGTTAATCGACCCTTCGGCCAGCTACACATATGCTCAGCTCGATGCCAAGGTCGAGAGCCTCTCGCTCTACTTCCGTCGCCATCATGCGGTTGGTCGCGATATCCTCGTCGGTATCCTGATGGGAAGGGGTGCCGACTACGTGATCGCTTGTCTTGCCGCTTTGCGTGCCGGTGGTGCCTTTCTCGTCCTTGAACTCGCCTACCCGCTCGGCCTTCTTCACGAGGTCATCAAGGATGCTGCCCCAGCCGTCGTTGTCACGCAAACTAAGCACGCCAAGCTCGTTCCCAAGACGGTCCCTTCCATCTTGATCGACCAGCCAGAACAAGCATCTAGCCTCTTTCAGCCTGTCGACCCAAGTTCGGCCTCGGCGTCCTTGCCACCTCTTCCAGAAGAGACCGACCTCGAGCGGCTCGCTTTCGTTTCTTACTCGTCCGGCACCACAGGCAAGCCCAAGGGCATTGCTAACCCGCATCGCGCTCCTGTCAAGTCGTACGATCTCCGCTTTGGCATCAACGATCTCAAGCCTGCCGATCGCGTAGCTTGCAATGTCTACTTCATTTGGGAGATGCTCCGTCCACTCTTCCGTGGAGCCACCACCTACGCGATTCCAGATCACTCGAGTTACGATCCCGTCAAACTCGTCGAGCTGCTTGCCAACGAAAAGATCACAGAGACGCTCATGACGCCCACCTTGCTGGCTGCCGTGCTCGCTCGACACCACAATCTAGGCTCCAAGCTCCCCGAACTCCGATCGCTCTGGCTCAACGGTGAAGTCGTCACCACCGACCTGGCGCGAAGAGCCATCAAGGCACTTCCCAATACTCGTATCCTCAACTGCTACAGTGCCAGCGAGACCCACGAGGTAGCATGCGGCGATCTTCGCGAGATGCTTCCTACTCTGCCAGCCGACGCTCCTTACTGCCCCGTCGGTCCACCCTTGGACCCAGCCCACACTTATATTCTCGACGAGGACCAGAATCCTCTCCAGCCAGGCGAGCCGGGCGAGCTGTATGTCGGAGGCGACCTCCTTGCCCGCGGCTACCTTAACCTCGTCGACACCACTGCCAAGGCCTTCACTCCCGACACGTTCGCCGACAAGCCCAACGCACGCAAGTACAGGACCGGCGACCTTGCTCGAATCATTCCCGAGACCGGTCTGCTCGAGATCACTGGGCGAGTGGGTGGAATGATCAAGATCCGCGGCTACTCGATCGTGCCCGCCACTGTCGAGAGGGCCATCGTCGACAACTTTGACGTGAGCAACTGCGCCGTCATTGCGCACGGTGAGGGTCTGGAACGCCAGCTCGTCGCCTATGTCGTCCCCGACGAGGGTGAGCGTGGCGACCGTACTGTCCTCACCATCGATGACAATGGCCACAGCCCTAGCGCTCGACAGGTTCTCGCAGCGCATCTTGCCCACTACATGATCCCAACACTCTGGGTTGTCCTCCACTCGCTCCCAACCCACGAGGTTTCGGGTAAGGTCGACCTCAAGAACCTGCCCAACCCCAAGGCTGCCATTGCAGCAGCCAGCGGCACCAACTCGAGGCCTAGGAGCCCTGCACCCGATGAGACGGTCAACCTCAAGTCCATCGCCCAGCTGTGGGCTCTCTCGCTCAACATTAACCCCAACACGGTGCTGGAAGCCGGCAAGATGGTCAGCTTCTTTGACCTTGGTGGCCACTCGTTGCTGCTGGCTGATCTGGCCACCCGTATCTCCAAGACCATGGGTGGTTTTACCGTGCCTCTGGCTGAGTTGGCCGGCAATCCTACGCTTCAGGACCACGTCCGTGTCACGCTTAACGCTCGTGACGGTTACAATGCCGCCGTCCAAGCCGATCTCCCTACCGTCCTGCGTGCCGACATTGCGCTTGCTCCTGAGTTCAAGCTCGCCTCGTCTGAGCACCCAATCGCCCCTTGCCGTCTCAGCGATGCAAAGACCATTCTGCTCACAGGTGCTACCGGTTTCCTCGGTGGGTTCTTGCTGCACGACCTCATTCAGAACACTTCGGCACGCATCGTCTGCTTGATCCGCTTCAACGCCCCTTACCGCACCGATCGATCCGCAGCCATGGCTCGTCTGCGACGCAACATGCTCGATCTCGGCTTCTGGGACCACTCGATGCTTGACCGCATCGACGTGCTGCCTGCCAACTTGTCTCGTAACCGACTCGGTCTGATTCCTGAGGTCTACGAGAACCTCGTCGAGACCGTCGATGCCATCGTTCACTGCGCAGCTCAGGTGAACCTTGTCTACCCATACGCAGCCCTACGCGACGCCAATGTTGAGGGCACGCGCGAGATCCTCCGTCTTGCTTTCCTCAGCAATGCCACCGTTCAGTACATCTCTACCAACGGTGTGCTGCCACCTTCGCAAACTGGCTGGCCCGAGTCGACCATCATGCCCCTCGAAGATGTACCTGAGAAGCTGCTTGACGGCTACTGCCAGACCAAGTGGGTTGCCGAGCAGCTCGTGCTCGAAGCTGCCAAGCGTGGTCTGCCCGCCAATGTCATCCGTATCGGTACGCTTAGCGGTCACTCGGAGACTGGTTCGACCAACACGTACGATTTGATCACTGCGCTTATTGTCGAGTCTGTCCACCTCGGTGTGGCACCCGAGATCCCCAACTGGCGCATTGAGATGACGGCTGTCGACTTTGTCAGCCGCGGCATCATTGCTCTTGGCGACCATATCGACCCTAACCAGCGCATTTACCACTTGGGCGACAGCGAACCTATCGACTGCCGCCTCCTTTTCCAGCACCTCGACACGCTTGGCTACCCTACCACCCGGACCGACTGGAAGTCGTGGGTGGCGCTCTGGCAGGAGAAGCGAGGCTCTGCCAAGGGCGGTGACCACGGCTTGACCGTCGATATTTTGCGTTCTGGTATGCCTACCGAAGAATTCTTGACCGGCATCATCGCGCTCAAGGACGACGCCACTCGACCCGCTCTTGGCGATCTCAAGAGGCCCAAGGTGGACGCCAAGCTGCTGCAGACTTATGCTCGTCACTGGTACGCACGTGGCTGGATGCAGCGACAGCCCGCTAGCGTGCCTGCAACTCCCAACGGTGTCGGCAACGGCACTAATGGTCTGGCTGCTGCAGGTGCTTTCGACCCCAAGTTCCCTCTTCGAGGCAAGGTTGCGGTCATCACTGGTGCATCTTCGGGTATCGGCGCTGCGGTCGCCAAGGCGCTCGTTCGCGAAGGTGCACACGTTGCGCTCGCCGCTCGTCGCGTTGACGCGCTCGAGAAGCTGCAGAGCGAGCTCGTCAAGAGCTCACGTGCTAGTGGCGCCGTCGCAGGTGGTAAGGTGCACATCCACAAGACCGACGTCACTGATCGCAAGCAGGTCGATGCTCTCATGCAGACCACTACCGATGCGCTCGGCCAGATCGACATTGTCGTCTCGTGCGCCGGTGTCATGTACTACACGCTCATGGAGAACATCAAGGTGGACGAGTGGGACCAGACCGTCGACGTCAACTGCAAGGGTTTGCTGAATGTCCTCTCCACCAGTCTGCCCCGCTTGCTTCCACGCAAGACAGGTCACATCGTGGCCATCTCTTCGGATGCCGGAAGGAAGGTCTTCCCCGGCTTGGGCGTATACAGCGCGTCCAAGTTCTTTGTCGAGGCAACGCTGCAGTCGCTGCGTCTCGAGACTGCCGGCAGTGGGTTGAGAGTCACTGCGGTTCAGCCGGGCAATACTGCAACGGATCTGCTTGGCATGAGCAGCGACCAGGAAGCCATCAAGAAGTACGGCGAGCCTACTGGTGCCAAGATCCTTGATCCGTCCGACGTTGCCAAGGCGATCGTCTACGCCCTCCGCCAGCCCGAGCACGTTGCCATGAACGAGATCCTGATCGAGCCTCGTGAAGAGCCCATCTAAAACCCTTCTACATTGCTTCTACCCTCCTACCAAGTATTCCCACACTCAACCAGCACAGAACGCTTGTTAGGTCAAGGCATGTATGTGGATAGATCACGCCGTTCGCGTTACATAGACTTTCTTTTGTTTTGGGCCATTGTTCAGCCACATTCAGAGCTGCTTCACACGATGGGAGATCGAATGACATAAAGACGAACCAAGAAGCGAAGGATGGATCGTGACATGAGGGTGAAGCGAGGCTCTCCTTCGCCCGTGAAGAAAGCGTGTTGGACTGCTGAAATGGTCTATATACAACTGGACAGAGGAGAGGAGGAGGTGGTGGTGGTGGAGGAGGAGGAGGAGGAGGAGGAGGAGGATGGTAATACGAGCTCTTAAGATTGTGATGCGCAGATTTTGGATGCTGGGATGGTATGAGGAAGAGGTTGAACCATGTAGAGGTTGTTTTGAATTTAGTGGGTGCCGCAGTGGATGGAGCCGTCTGCGTGGGTGTGGCAGTGGCTGCTTGGCTTTGCGGTCTGAGCAGGAGCTGCACTTGTGCTTTCACTAGTCGCTGCTGGCGCTGCTGCGCCACTCTCCGTCGCAACCCCGGCAGCGTCTCCATAACCACTATCGTTCGACTGGGCAATATCACCAACACAACCCCACCTAGACGTCTTTCTCGAATACACATCCAACGTGAAGTATTGCAGGCTGTGTTGGTTGCTCACCGCTGCGCTCAAGCAGTCGGCGTATGTGTCGGCGAAATGGTGGACCTGGTTGTGGACAAAGTTGGCGCCGAAGTAACGTACGCGTGAAACTGTAGTGATTGCGCACCACAATGCGCCGAGTGCGCTCAGGAACATGTGCGTTTATGAAGCGTTCTGCGCCAGAAAGATGTCGAATGAACGCATACCCTGAAGCTATTCTATGCCCACTTTTGCCGGTCTTCTTGCGCACTTTCAGACTTGCGCACCAATCTTCCCCTTCTTGGTTTCTTCTTTCTCTTTCGCTATCACATTCACCTATTGCTGAGCCAAAGGGAAGAAGCTGAGCAGTCAAGATGCTTCCAAAGTTGTCGGTGTACTTAACTACCTTGCTGCCTTCACTTCAAGGTCGCTCCGCCCTGCACACTACCCAGCCACCTCTTCTTCTCTACTGCTTTAGCCCGTTTGCGAGTGTCTAGGTCTTGCATAATTCCTTTCAGCCATGTGCAAACCAACTGGGCAGGGAAAGGAATTGGAAGGCGAATATACTAAGTTGCCAGTACAAGCTTCCGCCGGCCGCACCTATGGCTTCCGATCACGAGCCAAAACATCTCGTGGCGCGCTGCGTACATCATCGAAACAGACACCACTTCCACAGGTACTTCCACCCGACCCAGGTTTTGAACCTCGGTTCGGCCTGCTCTTGACGCTCAAATCGTTCGCGATACGCAGTGGATTTGACCTTAGGAAAATTCCATTTGGCCCCAGTCACGGTATCTGTGGCTCTGATCGCGATTCTTGGTTTCGTTGTCATGGATCGCTTCGAGGGCCTCTTGAACTTGATTCTTCCAAGACCTCCAAGCGCTGTCCATATCAAGTCTGCATCACGGGATTGGAGGTCGTTTGTCCCAGCGACTTGCACAATCACGCTTGTAAACCACCTGAAAAGGAGACGGGCGAACTGCTTATCACCAAGTACAAGCGTGTACTTGCCCAGATTGCCGAGGCTATGCGCACAATAGGAACGTCTCCAGGAGCTTGGCCAAGCTCTGCGGATGGGTCGAATAGTTCAGAGTCGCCCAAGGCTCACGTGGAAGTTGATATCCCGGAGACCGAGAAGACCGCTGAGCAAGGCGAGCTACTGAAATGCTCAACGCAAGAGGAAGATTCCCCGACTATGGAACCCAACAAGCAGAGCTGCGGCAAGAGAGAGACAGTCTCGCTCAACGTTGAGGAGAGCCTCGACTGGCAATCCGATTCCAGTGTTTGTTCGGATGCCTCCAACTTCTCGGACAGCCGCCCGATACACACAGCGTCATATGGAGGTGTGAGCGTACAGGCATGGCGAGCAGTGGCTCATGGGGTGCATATCGTACCAAGAAGACCGACAAAGAGGACCCGCATGATGGCTGCCAAGGATGAATGAGTGGCATTGTTGGAAAGCTCGAAGAAATCGCAGCTTTTGCCCGAGATCTGCTCCCGATCGACTTGATTTTGCTTCCAAGCGGCTGCAGGGTCCAGCTTCGGTTAAAACAGCAAAGCCACCAAGAAAAATTTAAATGGAAAATCAAAATAAAAAGAAAAGGTGAATAAAAGAAAAAAACCATGGCAGGTCTCAGAAGGTGGATGCAGCGTCGGAGGCTAAAAAGGCGGTCTAAAACTGAATGGTTTGCCGAACGTGGATGCAGCTGCTGCAGTGTTGCAGCGCAGAGAGAGAGAGAGAGAGAGCGAGGTTGTGTGAGCGATGGAAGCATATTTCGCCGGCCGAGGACTAAGGAGTGGTCCCGGCTTGATGGTGCTTTATCTTAGCGCTCCATGCCGGATACGGGGTGAGTCGAAGAATACCTGTAACATTCCTACTCTGCGGACAGTTGGTAGGAAGCTGTGCGCGCACGAGTGCGAGATTCACACATTGAAGCGGCTTTGGAGGCCGGCATCAGTTGCAACATCTGGCCGTCGAGCTAGCAACTCGCTTGTGCGGCACGATCAATTGTATGGTCTCCTCAGGGGGAGCTTGCCGTCGAGCTTCTAGCGACGGTGTGCGACACAGAAAGTTCCGCCTTCACGTACTTCAGCGGACTAACATGCTCCCATTGCCCTCATCTTTCTCCCTTCACTACCATCGCCGCCATCCTAGACCTCCCCATAACGCTGCTTTGGAGACGCTCGAACTCATCTCGTATCGTATTAGCTCGTCGGACGCCGCTTCGAGACGATTGAGGCCAACATGTCCAAGATGGAGGGCTACGATGCTGTGCCTGTGCCCGTGTTCGATTCTACCACTGCCAACACGGATATCATGGTAAGTGTCCCTCTTGCTCGACTCACACCGCTGCAATGGAAGCTTCTTGCTGATCTCGTTGTTTCCTTCCAACAGACCCGAATCGCGTTGGTCTTTCCGCGAAAGCTTTCGCTAACCCAGCTGGAAGATTCCTGGTTCGCCCTGGTCCGTGCTTGGCCCATCCTGGCTGCCCGCATCCGCCCCACACCTGCCACTCCCTCGGGCGTGTCCTACTTTATCCCCCAACCGTCCACTCTCGCCACGCTCGAGGCGCGCTCTCGCACCACCAGCAAGGCTGCTGAGAAGCACATTGTTCTCAGCGACCAGTCTTCACGCTCGATCGGCTCTTATCATCCTATCGTCGGCAAGGCGGTACATGGTAGTCTGTCTCGCACCGAGGTGAGTGTGGGCGGTGCGCCCGATCGAGTGGAGCAGGATAGGGTGACGTGCGAAAACGCCTGCCGCTCTTGGCGGGAACTGTTGGAGGCAGACCAGGCGTTTATCACTGCGCAAGCGACCAAGTGGGCCGACGCCACCATCGTCACCATCTCGTTCAGCCATATTGCAGGCGACGCGTTTACGATCCAGAGCATCTTCAAGGGATGGCAGGACAGCCTGAACGATCAACCGCCAGCTGCGTTGCAAGATGTGGGCAAGGACGGCTTCATCGACTACCTGCCCCCGAACGGCAACAATTCCAAGGACAAGGAGGGCAAGGAAGTGGGTCTGCCCCTGGGATGGAAGAAGTTTGGTTTTATCAATAAGGTGCGGTTGATCTCGAATCTGCTGTGGGACATCAAGGTGCGGAGGCCGGAGAAGACGATCGCTCAGTATTACATCTACATTCCTGAGGAAAAGGTGCAGCAGCTGCTTGCGCAGGCTAAAGCTGATCTGCAGCAGTTGGCACCTAACAGTATCGATGTAACTCGAGATGTGGAGAAGCAAGCAGCAGCAGCTGCAGCAGCAACAGCGCGCGATCTCCATGTGAGCACGTTCAACGTCCTCTTTGCCTGGCTTCTCCAAAATCTCCATGCTGCCAACCCAAAGCCCAAGAAACGCAGCACGGTGCTCACCGTTGTCAACGCCAAGGCGCGCCCACCTGCTGGCCACAAGCCGGGAGATTATCCCAAGCACCCTTTGTGGGGTGGCGCGTTCGCTGTCCCCCTCAACAAACTCTCGTCGGGCGACTATGCCACTTTACCGCTCGGCCAGGTTGCGCTGCACATCCGCGAGTCGTTGCAGAAGCAGATCGATCCGGAAAACATCCAAGCCAACATTGTGATGAACCTCCGCCACTCGCAGTGGAAGAAGCCCTCGGGCAAACTCATCTTCTTTGCTGGTCCGAGCGATTACTGGTTCGCCTGCACAGAGTGGCGTAGCACCAAGTTCGGGGCTATTGATCTTGGCGCTGCTGTTGAAAGGCAGGGGGTAGGGGAGAAGGAGGGGGTGGTGGAGCAGCTTAATCCAGTGGCTTTTGGCGCGCATATGGAGATTCCCATGACGCAGCGCAATCGGTGGGTGCTGTTCGGCGAAGCGGGGAAAGGAATGTGGTTCTCAGGCGGGATGACGCCTAAGGAGGCACGGCATGAGAAAGGGTTCGGGCGGTATGTGTTTGTGTAGTAGCCTCCCTTGCTTTAGACCATGTTCCCTTGCTCGATTCAAGATTCAAAGTAGATTAGACAACAATAGTTTCGGTTTGCAATTGCACATACTCGTGTAAGAAGCCAGTGAAGGTGTCCGATGACCGGAGCTGGCTGGCTGCGTGTGTGTGGCATGGCAGCCGGCAAGTGGAAGATCGTTTCCTGTTCTCTGCTCGTTCGAGAAGAAGTGGCGGAGATGTGCAACCAAAAGTGTTGGGTGCTCGAACAAGCCTGTGCGGTTGTCTAGACGGTGGTTTGGTCGCTGGCCTGTGGCAGCGATGGGCTGCTTGGGCACCGTACGCCACACGAGCTCAACTCAGACCACATACCTATACAGTACACAAACGTAAACGTGTTGCAAAACATTCGGATACGCTCGAGGGAACTAAACTGTACAAAGCCAAACCAGAACAACGATTCGCAGAACACGCCACTTCTTCGCTCGCTCAGCGCATGGTCGAAGGCCTCTTCCCCTGCACCACCGCCTTGGTCAGGGTCGGGACCGTCTGCTGGGTCTGCTGGGTCTGCTGGGTCTGCTCGAACTTTGCCTCTGACTTGATAAAGTCCGGCAGGGGGAGGTCTTTGATCGCGAACGTAGTAATAAACCCTACGATCGCCAAGGGCACGAACAACCAATACGCCTTCGAGATGGCATCTGCGTAGATCCTTTTTACGATCGCTTGCAGGGGTTCAGGCAGGTGGCGGAGAGACTCGGAGTAGGCGACGACGGTAAAATCGTTCAATCCGAGCGGGTTGAGCTCTTTGTAGTAGGGGCGGAGACCTTTGGCGGCCTCAGTGGAGAAGATTGTTGTGGCGCCAGTGATGCCCCAGACGGCGCCGAAGGTGCGGGTGAATGCGTATGCTGCAGTGGCGCTCTCCAGACGCGATGCGGGGAGGGAGGCCTGGATGGGGGGTAGGGTGATGGGGAACATGATGCCAAGACCGGCACCGGCGAGGACTTGCGAAATGGCCCATTGGGCTTTGTCCGTGTTGACGCGCCAATGCGTCATCCACCCCACACCCCCAGCCATCAGCGCCCAGGCGAGGAAGATGAGCGTGCGGTACTTGCCCGTGAGCGAGATCGAGATACCGGCAAACATGGCGAGCGGGAAGGAGGGCGCTGTGAGTGGGAACGTCCAGAACGCGGACTGGAGCGGTGTGCGGTCTTTGATCGCCTGGAAGTAGATCGGGACCATGTAGATGACGCCGTAGAAGATAACTCCGTGTATGAACGTCTGAAGGTACGCAAAAGCCGAGGTCCGATTCTGGAACAGATCCCTCGGAAACACAGGATTCGGACTGAGCCTGTTCGGGATCCACTCGATGCACAGGAACAACACCATGCCAATCAACCCCACCATCAGCGGAACCCAGATCTGCCACGCCGACCAGTGGTACTTGATCCCCCCCTCGGTCACCGCAATCAAGATTGACGTCACAGAACCGAAAAGGATGGCGTTGCCGAAAAGATCGAGCCGCTGCCACTTTTGCTTGCCGGTGAGGAGAGGTACTTTGATGTTGAGGAAGATGACGAGCAGGACGAGGGCGACGGCGCCGATAGGGAGGTTGATCCAGAAGAGCCACGGCCAACTAGTCTGGCTGAATGCACCGCCGAGTATAGGGGCGATGAAACCGGCAATGGCGAAGACGAGGGCGATGAGGCCAAAGTAAAGACCGCGTTCGCGAAGGGTGGTGAGGTCGGACATGATGATCTCGCACATCGAGTGGATTCCTCCGCCGCCCAGACCCTGGATACCCCTGCCAATCACGAGGACTAGGAGCGTCTTTGCTGTCGCGCAAACTACAGAGCCAATGAGGAAGATGAGGAGAGCTGCGTTGATGGACCACTTGCGGCCGATGGAGCAGGACAAGCCGCCAAAGATGGGCTGCGACGCAACCATGGGCAGGAGGAAGGCCGAGGTGACCCAGTTGGCCGCAATCGTCGAGACGGGCAAGTCGGCGACAATGGCGGGCAGGGCGGTGGAGATCATGGTCATGTCGAGTGCTGCGCAAAAGGCGATGAGCAGCATGGCGCTGAAGATGAGCCAGAATTGCCAGCCTTTCTTCACCTTGTGACCCTCGTCACCGCCCGTTTTGACCTCGGTTTCGGCACGGCTTTGCGACTGTTGAGCTTCGGGTTTGTTGACGTCGATCTTGACAGCAGCACTGTCGTCGACGGTGTGATATGGCGCGTCAAAGCTCGCCGGTGTGTCCGGCTGAATCTCGGGAGTTTCAGAGAAGGAGGAGGAGTGTGTAGAACGTTTCTCGTCCATATTGGGCCACTGCTTCAAGCTATACGGGCCTTGGGTGTCTTGCGGGTGAGAAAGGCTCAAGGCAGCTCAGCTGCGGAGAGTTGTACAACTGTCGGTACGAGCTTGAGGCACAGCGCGGCTGCGTTGGGGTCGATGCGAGTTTATATGACAAGGTAATGGTTTGCAATAAGTGCGAAGCTTGGAAGGGAAAGGAGGAGGTCGATGATCGTCGTGAAGGTAGAAAGTTGAGGCGTAAGATATGGCTTTGAGGAAAGGTGGTTTGACGGTGCAAAGGCAGTGTAGTTGGACGGCAGTCGAGATTGGAGCGTGTTCAATGTCAATCAGAGCTGGAGGAGAGCTAGGGACAGAGAGAAGCTACGTTGAGGAGAAATTAGGGGGGGACCGGCGCCCACGGGAGCAAGACCCCGGCGATGGAAATGAAGAGCTTGTGGTGGTGTGAGATTGGAGGAGATGCACGTAGCACTGTTACTGGTGGTCATGTTCCTGAGCCACACCTCTTTTGCTTGGGAGCAGCTGCGAACGCTCGGGCCGTACAAGTGCCACTGTCTGAGCTCAAGCTGGTAGCCGTGTCACTCGCGCTCAGCGCTAGCTTGCAACTTCTGTCTGAACACTGCTGCGGCTGAGTTCTTCCGACCGGACACTGCACCATCATCCCGTTCCTCAGACACAAAAACTCTGTTTAGCAGTGAAGAAAGCGGGTTCGAGGAGCTGAAAGAGTTAGACTCGCCGGGCAAGTCAAAGCCGACGTCCCAAGACGAGACTAACGCTCGTGCTAAAACAAATGCTAAAAGGTAGAATTATTCAGAGGAGGGGTTGGGCCGGGTGGCTTGCGAACCTAGGAAAGAGAAATTTCTGGGTGTGGTTGTGTGTGGCATGGGAAAGAGTCGGGACGGACAAGAAAGAGAATGACAGAGGTAGGATTTTCTCGGATGGAGGCTTTCGATGGCGGTCGCTGTACTGTAGTGACAAAGAGGTGCAAGATTTGTTGGAGGGACATAAGCAGGATTCACCGATGAGACGGAAGGAAGGGTTTGGCTGGTGACCCGAGGTCGCATCGCCAGCACGGCACAGGAGGGTTACAGCAGAGACAGATGTCCGTGCTGGTGATGGCCTTGGTGGTGGTGGCTTGCGAAGCATCACTCTGCATTCAACTGCACTGTAGAGCAAGCCAAGTGTGGAAGCATGGGGTCGGTCAACAAGGGGAAAAAAACTATAAGTTGGGTTTCGGCAATGCGAAACATCAGCATGGGAAACTGACCTACTGAACTAGGCTTGTACTACTCTGTAATCCGTTAGCATTGCCGATCAGAGGAGCTCGTTTAAGATGTTGCGAACAAGGTAACAAGCTTGATATGCACATAAGAACCCTGTGAAAAGCACTCCAACGTACTGAGTCATGTACAATACGCTATTCCCATTCTGGTCCAGACTGGGATTGGTGGTCCTTTTTCCGCTTGATCGCTGTCGCAGAGCTTGATAACGAGGCCTAACCCTAACCACACTGCTTCTCTCCGAAGCAGATAAATGTGAATGGAAGAGGTTCTCCCACCGCAGTGAATTCGACGTTGAAAATCAACGCCCAGCTGCAATTATTGTACAGTAGCTGACAACAAGGGCTATCCAATACAATCGAGAACCACCGAAGCGACCGGTGTACTGTATCGCATCGGAAGCGAGCAAGACAAGAAACTAAAGTGCTGCTTCACTGCGGGCGTATAGTGACACTGTGCTTGTTGCGGACCTTTTAGGCAACTTTGGATCGCTTTTTGTTTTCGGTTTTGTTTCAAAACAAGACTGGGGCTCGGCTGTGTATTCGTTTAAACGAGGATCATTATTGTAAAATATTTGTAGGATTTTTATTGTGCGCGCTGAACGGCGCACTAGCTTTAGTCTGTTTTGCTAACTTTCCCATCGATCTGCATTGATCGTGAAACCTCTGCCAGCGTGGGTTGAGTGTTATCAAACATAGCGGTGTGTGCAAACCAACTTTCCTGCTGTGCCTAAGAAGATGCCGCGTTTTGCTGGATTGCAAGAGACTGCTGACGGTGGGCTGGGTGGGTGTGAGGCCGAAGTGCATCCATGAAAACCTTGTCAGATGGTGTTCGAGGCGGCTTGCTGAGCTCTAACAGTAACACTGTAGTAACACTGTAATGGATGTGAAGGAACTTTCCGGAAAGGGAGAGAGGGGGAGAGAGAGAAAGGTACTGTAGAACGGTCGACCGGGGCGTGCATGAAATAGGACGAGAGATGTGCTCCAAGTTGTTCGAAAAATTGCACTGCTCTCCGCTGATACCTAATGCCGAGCTGGCACACTAACGTTACGGCACAGAGCGAAAGAGTCGAAAAACAGCATTAAATGGTTGTCTCGCTTGGGTTGGACTGCAAACAGTGGCTGTGTGTACACCATGTCCACGTTGGCTTCGACTGTTCCATGCGCCTTTTTTTTTGGCCAAAAGAGACAGCTTCTCGGCAAAGCGAAAAAGGTGCAGATTTTAGTGTTCGCCAGTGCATCGCGTGTGTCAGAACCGAGCTAAAATTACAGCAAAAAATAAATAAATTCAAATCCCCCTTTTTTGGACGACACTGTACCGTTAAAACTTGAATTACCGAATTTATACAGTACGGTATTCTCCGGCAGTTGGGCGGTTTAGGGTGAAAAGGCGGCAAGCGGAGATTAAAAAGTCACGGTGATAATGCAGAATCCCATCGGGCTTTCAACACATCCATTAACGCCATTGACAGGTGTCGTTGCCTTTTGTGTTCCAACCATTTCCTTTATCAATTTTTTGTCCTTTTCAAACAGCAAAACCCTGTCGATGTGCGTTTCACAAATAACCGAAGGGCAACAGCAACAACAACAACAAAAAAACTAGAACAGAACGACAGAGAGACAAACACACTTGAAGACAAAAACGAAGGAGGGGACGGGAATGGCGACTAGAGTCGGGCAGAGACTGAAGCAGCCATATCGGCTGTAGACGATGTGGTGGTACCAGCAGCAGCAGCGCAGAGCTGCATCCATGCCAACGTGCGCTCCATCAACTGCTCCATCTTGGCCGTCTCGTGGAACTTGGTGTCAAATCCGAGCTGGAACTTGAGCCGACCGTCGATCGTCAACATGCTCAACCACGGCGAAGCGTTGACCTGTCTGCCCGTGTGCCCCGCATCGATGCGCTCCAGCCACAATCCCGTGTTGCGTGCTACTGGGGTTGATGGCTCGAAGCGAGGGTGAATATTGAAAATTCCGACCGACGAAAAGCCGGGTGCTTGAGGGCCGATGATGTTGTCTAGCTGGCTTTGGGAAGGGCTAGGGATGCAACGGCTCGCCAGTTCGATTTGCGACCATTGCTTGCTCAGGCCAGAGATGGCGGCTTCGGCAACGGTAGGCCAAGAAGCGATGCAATGCGGGGTCAACAAGTGCTGGTTCAGTTCGTACCGGATACGGCCCGCTGTAGCGACCAGATCTTGCAGTCGGGCGTAGCTGGGCTCGAGCGAGGCGGTAGTGTCGACTGGGATCCAGAGGAACACCGCGTCCGATCCCAACGGCATCGATGTGCCCTGAGGTCCCTCGGTAGGCGGAGTCTTGGAGAGCCATCGTCGTGCGTTGCGTACCATGCCCATCAGCGCACCGTTGCTCGAACCTTTCCGTTCGGGGAACGTCTCGGCCGTTGCCATGATCGTAGCAGCCGCAGCAAGGTAGGTCACACCCGAATTGACTTGCTTGGCAAACGTGAGCAGCCGTTTCGCTTCGGCAACTTCCATGGTCTTGACCAGGCAGACGGTCTCGTGCTTGCGCTTAGTCCATGCTGCTGCCGGCATCAAGGCAAGCGACTCGCCGATCTTGTCCGAAATGAGCTTCATGTTGGTTTGTGCGACACGGTTTGCTTCCACCACATCCTTGGCCTCCGGCTTGTATTGCTGGCGGTAGGCGGAAACCACGCTTCGAGGCAGTCTGGGAAGAACGTTGAGCTCAAATGCGTTAGGCATGTAGAGCGCATCGTAGGGCGCCGAAGGAGCTGCGTCGACAATACACTGCAGCAACACGTTGTAGAACTCGACAATGCTGCCTCCGTCGGTGACCGCATGCGAGACGTTCCAAATCAATTGTGCGCTTCGATCCGTCTCGTCTCCAATCCTAGGCAGGACAAGATAGAGCATCGACTGCTTGCCCTCGGTCGGCAGAGCTCGGTTCCACGTGTATCGGAGCAACTGATCGAAGGTCTTGACGCCAGGCTCGCCCAAGCGCTTGACGACAAAGGTCTGCTCGACCCACTCGCGCAGCGACTCTCGATCTTGCAGCACCCGGTATTTGAAAGTCTGTGGGACTGCAGGGTTGGCATGTCGGTCCATCTCGACCGCCACTTCAGGGCGAAGATAGCGTGTCTGGATCCATGCCTGGCGAACGCGTGCTACCAGCTCGTCCAGCTCGAGCTCGGTGTCAACGATACGTGCCGTGCTTGGGTGGTGGATGCGGAACTGGCATGTCATGGAAAGCTCCGTGTGTCCATATGCAATGTTTTCGTTGAACGTGGCAGAAGCTTCCTGACCGATACAGGTGCGTGTCCACACGCCCGGAGACGACTGCTGCCACTCATACGGGTCGAACTGTTGCGGCATGTCGTGATCCTGTTGGTAGGAACCGTTGTTCAGCTCCTCGGAAACGGAGAGGCAAATGGTCCGGAGGGCGTTGTTGAGCATCGAGGATGGTGGTTGTTCGCTGACAACAAGCTTGTTGAAGGGGACGAGAGGTGTTTATTTGGGTCGACAAAGTCTGCAACTGTACTGAACTGCACAGCACTGTATAGCCGCTGCGCTGCCGAGGGGAGGACCAGCGATCACTCTGGTTATCAATCTTTTTGTGCGGGATCAATGCGCTTGGTACATACGCTTGCACGAGTGACACCCCAAAATTCGACATAGCCCACGTTGGTTTCGCCCACGCTCAGCGCTGGCAATCGAGAGAGGCTACTGCACAAGTTGTAGTTAGCTTTTGGTGCATGGATCTCGAGCCTTTTACCGCCAACGCAACGTCTCTTTGCACACGGGGAAACTGAAAAAAATCATTGATTGCAATCAGCTTGGGCCATATAGACAGAACAAGTTTGCTACCGGAAGGCATTTCGTGATCAAGAAACCAAATGAAGGCGGAGGGGCAACTCGGTTATCGTTAGAGCAGCTGAACGCTCAGTCGAAACCGAATCAACAAAGAGAAGCATTGCTTGTGCGTTTGGCGTTCTCGCTTATCCAACTAGCCACGCGCTAGTACTGCAGTTTTGCGCTATGAGACAATGGGAAAATCCTTGCACGCTTTCACAAACACAATACTCAACTTCACTCAGTTGTTTCTTTGGGCAGAGTTAACCTTTGTTTGAAGTGGAAAGGAACGTGAGAAAGTCAAGGTTTGCACGTTGCGCTAACGATGCCGAGGAGAAAGAGAAATATAGATGACGCAAAGCAAAGCCGACTGGAAGTCACAGCAGGCAGGGGTAAGCCAAAAGAAGCTCTCTCAGGCTAGAGTTCAAGTACCGCTCTTGTTTCGGCGCCATTGAGCTTGGCAGCCACCATGACCACAAGCACGGCAGAGACAACCATGCAACAACGTGCGAGTGTAAAATACTGAGAAGAAAGAGAGAGCGACAGAGAGAGAGTATGTGTGCATGTTTGAGTGAGAGACAGAGAGCAGCGACAGTCGCAGGCTTAGGATACCAACTTGTCTTCAGGCGAGACTGAATGTGCAGTGGACAACAACTTCAACAGTACGCCACCGCACTACCCTTTTCCTTTTCTCCTTGTACTTCTGTCTACAGTGATTGGAATTAAGAAAAGGGCTGAAGCGTGCGCCTGCGCCTGCTCATGCTCATGCTCATGTTGTTACGAAATCTGGACGCCAAGTGGCCATCGAACTAGAGTACCCCTGATTTGCATTTCTTTTTATTTGAATGCAACCACAGAATCGACACAGTGCCCAGGGCCCAGTGGTGGGGTACAAGTAACCATATTGTGTGTTTTTTTTTTTTTTTTTTGACAACCTAAACCCAAGCGAACCAAAAATAAAAACAAATAAAAAAATAATAATAAAAATAAAAAAAAAAGACTGACGAGGCCGATTTCTGGGTGACTTTTTACACTATACTGCCAGCTTTCCACGAGAAAAAAGGGTTCGTCCTAACCACAGTACTGAGACCTCACTTCCATCTCAAGAAGATTCAGTCTGAGCTGGCAAAAGTTGTAAAAGCACACTACCGAGACGGATCGACTGTGTTCCAACCGTATCGTCGATCGACGCTTTGTCTTGGTCCTGCTCTTGCTTCCTGCCTATCGCCCGATGAGCATCAATCGTGGCTGCTCCCCTTTTAGTCCGAACTTCTCTGTTTCGAACGCTTCAGCACACACACGCCGAACACACGCTGTGCAACAGTGTGTAGTGAGTTGGAACACAATCACTTGCAACAAGAGTTCGGATGCCGAAGTGATTTTCACTCGCTAATCACGCTTCCCTCTCGCGCTCCTTCGGGCTTCTTTAGGCTTCGAGGCCTTCCTCGCTTGTTTTACATACGCTGCAGAGCATTAGATTCGACCTTGGACTCTCACAAGGCAGTCTGGAGGTAAACAAAAAGTGTCTGGCATTGCAAGGTATAAACGAACTCCCATATCAAATGTTTGAGGTGACGGCAAGACTCGGCGTGGCGTGGGTAACCTTTCGGCTTCAGAAACGACACAAGTGCAGGATTAATGGTGACAGTGGCAGATAAGACGGAATCGATAAGAGGCGAGAAAGCGGCTGTTGGTGCTGATCGGCGCTGACGGCAATAGTTCTTGAACTGGTCGTTATTGGCTTGTGACGGTGGAGGCGGCACTCGATACGAAATCAGGTGAGAAACCAGGCTCGCTCTCGAGATCTCCCGCAGACTTTTCAGCAAGCGCCTTGACGCTTGTCGTCTCTACCGAAGCAGTGCCCTGCTTGGCTTGTTTCTGTTGGCGGAACAGCAGCGCCTGTGTCTCAATCAGCCTGGCTGCAGCAGGTGCACCGCCTGCGATGCGGCTTCGAGTCGACCAGACCTTGGTGTTGTGTCGAATCCTTTCGGCCTCCTCACCATGGAGCATGCGCGTCATCTTTTCCACCATGTCGTCCTCATCGAGGTACGGCGCGTACTTGCTTCGAAGTCCGATCCCGAAGCGTTCTGCCAGGATGGCAAACTCGTGTGTGTCGAACCACTGCGAAAGCACCATCTGCGGCAGACCAAAGTGGAGAGCCTCGTTGAAAGAATTGCCTCCGCCGTGGTGGATCACGACCTTGATGGCAGGGTGCTTGTAGATGCGGCGAGGGTCCTGGACCCAGCGTGTGAAGCGCACGTATTCGAGCCCTTCAAATTCGGACAGGGTGAACTGAGAGTAGCCCTTTTCTTCGTCAGTCTTGCGCGGCATCTTGATGTTTTTCTTGATGGCTTCGGTGAGCTTCTCAGCGACAAAGGTGGAGGCACCGCTGGGTCGCCTAGAGTCAAGCACGGGTCGCTTCTCGTCGAGCCCTGGAGTAGCATCAGTCCGGGGAGTGTCGGGGGGCGATGCTGTTCCTGGGGTATGGAGGCTTTCCTTGGGCTTGTTGAGTTTGAAGAGCAACTTGATCTTGCCACCGCTCTGGTTGTAGAGTCGCTCAAAAGCGCGGAGAGCTGCCCGCACTTCCTTGTCTGTCCACAGGAACATGCTACCCATGTTGAGATAAACGACCGACTGACCAGCCTCGTAAGCGGTGTTCAACCATTCCACATCCAAGTCCCGTTCGCCTTGGGGGAGTGATGGCAGCTTCGAGTGAGAATCGACGGAAATGGTTGGGCTGTTGAGTGGGCTGGGCTCTTCGTGGCGAGGCGAGTTGTGGTTCTCGGGATCGCTGGTGACACCGGCACCGACAAAGGTGATCTGGTGTGGCTGTCGAGGCGAGTCGCAAAGGCCCGGAGTGTTGAAGTGGATACCGCCAACGCAGTTACGGTCCTTCCACAAAGGGGGAACAATGGCACTGTCGGCATTGAAGCCCATCGACTCGAGACCAAAATCGTTCTTGAGAACGCTTCGCCTAGCGTACAAATGCTTCTTGACCAAGTTGCCGTACGTCTCGCGGAGAGTAAGCTTTAGGTTCTCAAGCGCGGCGGGGATGCTTCGATTTCTGCGCACACCCATTGGATGAGGGTCGAAGAGGTTGACTCGCACGGCCGTCAGTGATGGCGAGCAAGGGACGGTGAACATGAATGGCAATCCAGTCATGCGTGTACCAGCAATGACAGTGGGCGAAAGGGCGTCCACCACGACTGATTGAAGAAAAGAGGAACAGTTACACGGACAAGTCAGTCGGGGGTTTGCTAGATTGCGATAGGACTAGTTGAGCAAGTACGCTACTTACTCATGTCAGGCTCGAGCTCGAGCAAGAGGTCGCGCACATTGGTGGCTGCCTCACGGAACTCGCTTCGTGGGACAAGAGCTACGGTCTGGTGGGCCTCCATGCTGGTGTAGTCGCCGGGTGGCTTTCGCATGTCCTTAAGTGCAGCCTGGATCTCGCGAGTGAGGTCCTCGACGGCTTTCTTGCGGCCCAGATCGCCAAAGTGGATCCTTGCCTGCAAGAGTGGATCTTTCTGCTCCTGACGGAACGAGTCAATAGCGCCGCGAAAGGAAGAGCCGGTAAAGATGGTGACATCGTGGCCAAGTCGGATAAGCTCGTAGCACGTTGCAAGAAGAGTGTTGATCTCTCCCCGCGCGGGGATCGAGAGCAAAGCGATCTTCAACATGGTGTGCCTTGAGAAGATAACAGTATCAAGTGAAGTGTCGAGGCAAGGAAGTATAAGCGAATACAGGTGTTGAAGAGTCGACGAAGGAGGAGGAGGTGACACAGAAGTAACAGAGGCTAGGTATCACCTAATGAGACGGGAGGATGGTGGTGGAGGGAACACGTCGGCAAGGAGGTAACAGACGTTTGGATTTATGGGATTCAACTGGACCAGAGTCCTGAACGTCGGCTGCTACAGCTTTGTGAGTAGGAGGTAGGCGCTGAGAAGCCTGTGACTAGGCGCTCAAAGACACTGGGAGCAGGTTCTGCCGGTAATAGAAGCAGACTGATCCTATAGAGTGACAAGAGAAAGAACAAGCAACGACGCACTGAAAGAGGAGGTCAAGAGCATTGGCGCCACGGGTCGGGAAGCGAATAGGACGAAACTTTTTTTGGCGCAATCTTGCTTCAAGAAGCGAGAGAGGTCCGAGCCAAATTAGGAGTGCATGCTCGTTGCGGGGCTTGGATTGACACCGAACTAGGAGCTGCGTGTCCACCAAACGCTTCTGCAGCTTTGATCCTTGTTTGCGGAAGAAGAAGTACCGTGCACTCCCGCAAAGAACCCTAGCTACGACGATGACAAAAACCAACTATCATGGCACGGGAGGCGTTTGCGCGATTTGGAGCGTGGTCAGACAGTGTCGAGGTCCATGCGACGAGCGTACTCTGGGACGGCACGGTGGAGGTGACGAAGGTTATTGTTATCCAGCATGGTTCGCTCGAAGCAAGATAGACTAGAGAGATGCGTTGCCGAGACCGAGGACCTGCAGTAGGCTTTTGACGAGTTGACTCGGATGGAAACTGTTCTGCACGGCAAATACGGAGATCGGCAACGGCGACGGCGACGACGAGGGTACCTGTTTCAAGAAGTCAGAAAGAAGGGTGTGAAAGAAGGACAACATGTTCTCATGGGTATACTCTCATGGGTGTAGCGACACAGGTTTCGAGGCGCCTGCATTGATGCGCATACGACAGCGCTAGTCGTCCTCGTGGCGAGGATTTGTGCTTTGACTGTGATGGCGATAATAATTTTGCAGAGCCGAGATGGAGTTGCATTGAGGAGAGATAGCAAGGAAACAGTGTCCGACAAGAGATCTGCCACCCTCTGGAGCTCCCTTCTCTGGCATCCATTCGGGACAATTTGGCTGTATGTTGTCAGACATGTCGAATTACAATAAGCAAAAAAGAAGAATTAAAAAGAAAAACAACCAAAAAAAAAAAAAAGAAAAAGAAAAAAAAAAGAAAAAGAAAAAAAAAAGAAAAAGAAAACAGACTAAAACATTTGAGCAAGCTAAGGATACGCCTTATTTCTGATAATCTCCGCCACACTAAACGCTGGTGGTGGTGGTGGTTGTTCGAGAATTTAGGCTTTTGCGTGAAAGGCTGACCCTCTAACCTTGGTTCGGAAGAGGCTTGAGACAGCGATCCCATGGAGTCAAGACCCACCTTACAAGCCATGACATGACATGAAAAGAAGCAAAACCAACTGGGCATGAGGGAGCGGGCAGTGGGGGAAGGGCAACGTGCAGTCGGTTGCAGAAGAGCACGAAAAGACAGCTCAGCCAACTTGCACTTCCAAATGCAGTCACGCAGAAAACGATCACTAGCGGTACAGCAGCAGCAAAGAGAGGAGAGCCGGACGTGGTCGTGGCCAACCTTTTGGACAGTAACTGTACTGTATTATTGTTGAAGGATAAGTTCAAGGCTGGTGGAGTGGATGAATTCGCTGACTTCAACGTGTCGTCTCGGCCGAGGAATTCCACTCACAAGTCTCGGCTGTGTTCTTCAACATGTACACATGTCAGCAGTGCTGACCGAAAAGCACAAACGTGTACACAAAGCGCTGAGTGATGCCAGCGTGTACTCTTCTTTCACCATCATCATCTCGTGCACACTTGCCATCAGAGGCGGTGTGCTTCGATTCGACTTCTTCTCGTCACCACTGTCTGCGGTACGCCGCTTTTGACACTTGTCGCCACTGCGGCTGTACTCCCAGCTCGTGGCTCTTCTTCTTTCTTTTGTCTCGGTGCCCACACGCCTGCGGTACACCTGATCCTCCAGCCTCAAGCATCTCTCTGCTCGCCGTCCAGGCTTGAGCGCATCTTCCAGGCCTCACCCGCGTCGCGCTGCTCTGCGTTGACGCCATTCTCGCTCTCTAGCCTCCGGGTCTCTTCCTTCTGCCGCTAGGCGTTCTCTTCCCTTTCCCTCCCCTCCCTCCCCTCCCTCCCCTCCCTCCCCTTCCCTTCCTGGGCGGTCTCCCACTCGTCGAGGGTGACAAGTTCAACCAGCCTTGGCCGAAAGGCAGGGTCTGGTTTCTCCATCCTTGCCCAGTCATCTGGCACCGCCTCCTCCCCCTCCCCCCCTCTTATTCCTCCATAGCGCTCGGATCGACGCCCCCTTGGTCCAGGGCAGAGTGCTCGGCAGGCCCTCCGACTCACGAGGGTAACACAGTCTGGTGGCCTCGCGAGCTGCCTCAAATACTGTCGACCTGCGATCCTGGGAGTAGTGCCCCAGTCTACCATAGCTGCCGTCGTGGGGTTGATCGCCCACGACCTTGCCTCCATTTCTGTTCTTGGCGGCTCAACACGATTGGTGTGGTAACGAAACTGCACCCGACAGGCCTCGCACAGAGGTAGCTTGCCCCCAGCTTCGTGCGCTGGGAACACCCCTGTGCGGTGACAGACCTGCCGGCGAGCGGTCTGCTTTGAGCAATCGGCGCACCAACTGCTGCCTTGATCCCAGCAGCGACAGCACCGCCAACACTTGCGGTGAGCTACCATCGCTGTGGCCCAGCAGCGCCAAGATCTGGTACCGGCGGGCACGGCGTGCTCAAACATGTCATTTCATCTGCTGATTGGTCCCCAGCAGCGACAGCGCCACCGACTTTCGTGGCGAACGGTCATCGCTGCGTAGCTCAGCAGCATCAAGACTTGATCTCGACGAGCGGACGTGCACATCAGTCGCTGTCGACAGTCTGTGCACCTTGCACTGTGGCCTGGCAAGCCCCCGTAAGCTCTCCACAGACTTCTCTTAGTTGATCTGTCAACACTCGCCCTGTGTTCCCGCGTTGTTGGTCTAGCACACCATCTCACACGCTCTCCAGGGTTCTCGCTCATGGCTCCGCCGCACGATCCTTGTGCTCGCTGCAAGCATCATCGGCCGCCTGAGCAGTTCTTCGCATTACGAGGTGGCATCAACAAAACCTGTGCTGGCTGCCTCGGTCGTCCTGTGGCTCCTCCAGCGCCTTCTGAGTTACTTCGCACGCCACCCAACGTCAGGTCCCCTTCCACTCGTCGCTCTTGCTCGCACTCACTGCCCTCCTCAGTCTTGTCGCCAGATTCACCTGGCGCTCGCGACGCTCCAGAGCCTTTCCCCTTCTCAGCCCCCTCGGCTGACCTCGAGCAACGCTTCAACCAGTTGGAACGCAACTTGGCCACCCAACGCATCGAGCTCCTCAACGCCATTCGCACGATCCAGGCCCTTCCTCCTCCATCGGCACCTGTGCCCTCGCACGCCCCACTCCTCTCGTCGCGGGCCCTGCCCCCTCCTCCCGGACCCCTGGCACCACCAGCAGCAGCGTTGGCACTCCCCTCTGCTGGTCAACCCCCTTTTACCACAGGTGAGTTGCCTTCGCTTTCCGTCTCTCGCTGTTTTGCCTGGGTCCCAGCCAAGGTCATTGCCCTCGTTGAACATGACCAGCTCAAGCCTGAGCACCTGGTCAAGCTTCGCAACCCAGAGTCGAGGGTCTCCAAGGAGCCTGCCCGTCCCTCCGGTTTCACCCTTGAGGCAGGACAACTCACCTTGCTCGAGGACACCATCAACTCTCGCACGTCTGCCTTCATCAAGGCTATCCCCAACATCGCTGCCCTTGCCCAGGTCTGGCTCATCTATGTCGCCATCAGAGTGCATCATACCAGCAACCTAGCCCTCAACGAGGCCCTCCTTGCTCACCTTGAGCACCTCATTGAGTGTGACCATCTCTACTCTTGGCATGCCATTGCAGACTATCACCTCGCTGTCTGCTGACAATGGTTTGGCACCTCAGCTGTTCACAAGTGGGCGTCCTACGACCCCCACATCAGCAGCCGGGTCCTCTATCCCTTCCTCAAGACGTCCTACCCTTCCTCGGCATCCAACCGTGGTGAATCGAGCTCCAGCTCTCGCCAGCAGCACACGTCGTGCCCCAACCGCCTCACTCGCTCGACGGCACCTAGCGCTACTGAACCTTGTAGACAGTTCAACGCTGGCATAGCTTGCTCAGGGTGCACACGCCCTCACACCTGCATCAACTGCAAAGGCACTCACCCCCTGCCCCAGTGCACTGCCTTTGCTGGCAAGCCTCTTGCCAACCAACCTGTCAAGAAGGCGAACTGATGGTGAGTATGCCCCCTCACTCAGGCGACATGTCGCCTTGGCAGGCACCGCCGGCAAGTGTGCCCTCCAGGTCCGAGACACCGTCAACGTCTTCTCCTTGGCCCCCACCACCCATAACAGTGTCGTCCTGGCCTGCACAGCCTTCAATCGTGTACCCCTGCCGGTCCGTGACACCATCAATGTCCGCGCCTAAGCCAGCACCGCCTTCAAGCGTGCCTCTTCTCCCTTCTTGGTCGGAGACACCGCCGGTGTCCTTCCATAGGTCCGGAACACCTCCAACGTCCACACTTTGGCAGGCACCACCTCCACACGCATCCCCTCCAGCCCTGGCTTCCCTCGCCACTGGTATTGTCGACCTGTCTCCTGACCTCACCGCCAACAAACTTCTCTCCTTGCTTACAGGTTCCCCGCCACCACCAAGACCCAATACCTTGTGCGCGCAACCCATCTTCGATGCGACCGATTCTCCTGCCACAGTCGGCACTCTGGATCCTCGTCACTGGTCTCAGTTCCTGGATCTCTACCCCGACCAGGCTTTCGCCTCTCAGCTGCAGGGTGCCCTTCGCCATGGCGTCAAGCTTGGTTACGACGGACCTCTGCGATCCACTGCACGTCTCACCGTCGCCAACTTGCCCATGGACTCCGATGATGTGGACCACCTGCGTCGGGAGATCGAAGCCCGCCTGCTCGAAGGCTGTCTCCGCCACGTTGCCAACCCCAGCGACATTCAACTCGTCTGCTCCCCCATCGGTGTCATCCCCAAGCCCCATAGTGACAAGAGGCGGACCATATACCACCTCTCTCACCCTCGCAAGCCGGGCTCACGTCTGCCTTCCATCAACGATGGCATCAGCACCTCTTTTGTCACCATCCGCTATGAGAGTCTCGACGCCATCATGGATTTTGTTCGCGAACATCCTAGCGCCTCTCTGTGGAAAGCAGACTTGGAGGATGCTTTTCGGCACGTCATAGTGGCCGAGTCGGATGCTCGACTCATGGGCATCCACTTTGATGGCCACTATTATCAGGAGTGTGCGCTCACATTCGGAGGCCGCTCATCGCCGTTCCTGTTCAACCTTTTCGCCGAATTCCTACATTGGCTAGCTTCCTTTGCATTACGGGCAGTGTCACAGTCGCTGGTATCGCACTCCGATGTATCTCATTACCTTGATGATTTCTTTGGCGCCTCAGATGCCTCTGCCGACGCCGCCACACCGGTCCAGGTACTCAGCCTTGCAGCAGCAGCCCTGGGTTTCAGGATCAGTCGCAAGAAGACCTTCTGGGACACGACCAAGCTCGAGATCCTCGGTATTGAGCTCGACTCGGTCGCCCAGACCGCCTCCATTACGCCGCAGTGTCGCCAACAGATCTTACAGCGTTGCTCACGCATCGTCGACCGAGGTTGTGCCTCCCTGCTCGAACTCCAGCAGGTTGCAGGCCACCTCCAGTTCGTCACATGGATCGCCCCTCATGGCCACGCTTTCCTTCGCCACCTATATGATGCTGTACGCTCGCACCGCAGTGCCCCCTTTGGTCGACGGATCAGCAAGGCTACCCGTGCTGAGCTGCTTTGGTGGATCGACACCCTCCACTCCTGGGATGGTGTCTCGCTCCTCCAGCCCTCGCCGCTTCTCATCGAGCACATCTGGACGGATGCCTCCAAGCGCTGCATCGGTGGTCACTGGGGCAGCATGGAACACCCCTCTGCTGCCTTCTCGCATGAGCTCTCTCGTCGCCATCAGCATAAGGACATTCGTTTCCTCGAGGCCCTTGCTGTCCTCGAGGCCCTCCATCGCTTCTCACCTCTCTGGACTGGCCCTCGTCGTGTTGTCATCCACGTGGACAACGAGAACATCGAGTTTGGTCTCCGCAAGGGCTCCATCCGTGATGCTCAGACCCAGGTTCTCTTTCGCGAGATCTTCTCGCTGTGCCTGCGGCGACACATTGACCTAGTCCCAGTTCATGTCAGCTCTGCTGCCAATGTACTTGCTGACGCTCTCTCCCGCCGCCGCTTTGTTTTCATCCAGCAGTGCTACCCGCTCGCCTTCGCCCTACTGCAGTTCAACCGCCAGAGAGCTTCACTCATGCATCGGGCCTCTCCCACCAGGCTGCTCTCCTCCTCTGGAACGGCCTCGCACCCAGCACTTGTGCGAGATCTGTTGCCGTGTGTGATGACTTCACCACCTTCACTGCCTCTGTGCTCCGCCTCACCCACCCCTTCCCTGCTTCACCCCACTCCCTCATTGAGTGGGTTGCGCACCATCACGCTGCAGGAAAGTCATACAACACCCTCAAACGTGACCTCTCCGTGCTCAAGTCCTGGCACATCGATCTTGGTCTCCCCACCTTGGCCTTTGACTCCGAGCGCCTGGAGCGTGTCGTACGAGGTTTCAAGCGGGTTGTTGGCGATCCCCTCCCTGCCACCAAGTTGCCTATCACCCTCCCCCTCCTGCGGCAACTCGTGCATGCCCTTCCTTCCGTCTGCCCCTCTGCTCACGACCGCCGCACCTTTCGAGCAGCCTTCTGCCTCGCCTTCGCCTGCTTCCTTCGTGCAGGTGAGCTCACTTGGGAAGCGCAAGGCTCCCATGACCATGTCCTCACCATCTCTTCGGTCTCCTTCGCCAATGATGGCTCTTATGCCACGGTCACTTTGCCCATCAGTAAGATGGACCCTTTTCGGTGGGGTGTCATGCTCACAGCGCCTGCTGTTCCCCTTAGCACCTGCGCCGTGTCAGCCCTCCGCATCATCTGCCACCACCGTGCGCCCCATGAGCCACTCTTCACGCTGGAGGGTTGCCAACCCTTCAGTTGTGCCTCCTTTGCTGCCGTGCTCCGTCGTTGCCTCGAGTTCTGCTGCATCCCCTCTGCAGCGTACTCGGGCCACTCCTTTCACTGGGGGGCTGCCACTTGGGCTGCCTCCAATGGTGTTGACGCTGACACCATCCAGGGTCTTGGCCGTTGGCGCAGTGACTGCTTCTGCCGATACATCGACCGGTCTGCCGCTGACAGAGCCGCTACCACTTGAGCAGCCCTGTACTCCAATGCCTCAGCCCCTCTGCATCTCGACACCATCACCTGGCGTGACTTGTGACTCTGCCGCTTTACCTTTCTCCTGGGACTCGGCTCTCATTGCCTCCAGCCTCAGCTCGTGACCGTCACACCATACAGTACGCCACTCGCACACTGTGTGGCCACGGCTGGGAGCTCGTGAGCGACTCCTCAGAGTTAGGCAATTGTTATTTCTTCTATTCCTGTTCCTTTGTGATGAGTGTGATTCTCCGGCCATACTTCACGTTGATCGGATGACCCAGATTCGAGATGGATCAGGTTGACTGCCTGCTCCCCTACATGATTAGAAAAGTACACTCTAAGTTATGCTCCACCCAAGTGATCTACAGCTATCATCAATTAATGTACTTTCAAGGGGCAAGCTGTGGACTCTGTCATTGTCCGAGAGCTCGTGCTTTTCTAATAGATAAGGTGAGAGTACAGTGCAGTGCAGTGATCGATAGTGAGGGTTTGGTCATCATCCAACGGTGACCTGCAACATTCTACCTCAGAGGTCATCAGTGCACAAGCATAGTGGAGCCAGGAAACAAGGGACAAGGAACGGCCGAAGTGGCACTGAAACTAGTCTCGGACCAGCCGTGTTAGTCTTTGGTTTTAACCTAGGTGACATTACGGTTGAGAAAGTGCAATGAGTGACTTTGGTCAGATGGTGCCAATGACAACGCTTCGGCCCACTCTAAGTTACGGAAGTCTAGAGAAGTTAGGGTTGCCTTTCCCACGATTCCGCCTTTCCCAAGTTCGATGTGATTAGATTTGTGCTAAGTTAGCACCATCTCGTGGCTTGAATCGGGCTGATGCCATTTATCGACGCTATCGGCTTACAGTGCAGTCCACGTTGCTTACCTGTGCACAGATGTCACCATCTCTGTCATCACTGCCACAACACCTTCTGTCACACCAGCTGGCTTGCTTGTGTCGCCAATTGAGCTTTCTTTCATGAAGCTTGCCTTGCTTGCCCTTGATTCTCATCCTAATCATAGCACAGTTGGTGCGTGAAAGCCTCGACAATCGCCGAAAACTACCGTCCGAGATACAATGCGCAGCGAATGCGGCCGATCCGTTGATGCCGAAGGCCGGATGAGCTATCGGCTGCAAGCTCCTCTTGTAACTGAGAGCAACCGTCGGAAGTGCCGATACACGCTCAGAGCTGCTTGCTCGGCAGATTATGCAGCGTGTAAACTTTTTCTGCTTTCACCATGATAGTGGTCACTCTTGACTCGATATCTGCAGCAAAAGGAATTGGGCTAGGAAGGAGATTGGATCAGCCAAGCGGTCTGTTGAGCAAAGTGCGCTATATTTTCGGCATCCCATGGCTGGGTTGTCCGCGTGACCGCCGTGTTAGACTCGTCTTGGCTTGAACACTAGTCTCGGAAAACTGCCGTTCCTCACACAGTGTCCCCAAAACAAACGGCAACCCGGAAAAAACAATGGCTTAGTCCCGAGAAGGTGGTTTCTGGACAAGACTACAGTCGAAGCGGCATTTCTGTGCACTCACCAGCTCCATTCCACCAGCATCAACCGTAGCTCACTCTGCCTCAAGCTGGTACTCGGTCGAGCTGACCAGAAGGCCTGCAACTTGGTTGGTAGACACGCCGGAACAAGGCAAGAAGGATGTTTGCTCGCCTCCTCGTTGCTGTGACGGCCAGACACCTGCAAGCGACGTGCGAGGACCTCGATCCATCCAACACGCAGTGCTTGCCCGACTGACTGCCACGTTGCTTCTGTTGCTCGTTGCAACAACTGATGTTTTTCCCTTACTGTTTCGAGTAAGCTGTTCGGGCAGGTGTCGAAGTGCGTACGGGCAAAAAGCGGGACAAAGAAGAAGCTACCAGAAAACACGTCGCACTATCCAACACACAACGGTCAGATGGGCTTGTTTGGCAGTTAAGCGAAGCCTAACTTGCCTCGCTCGGTTTCACACTTTCAATGCCCACCAACGTCTTGCTGATCGGCGGCCTGACAACCTGCACGCCCTCGCTTGCAATTTTTTATTTTCCGAGAACTAACAAAGAGCGCACTAGTCAAGACAGGACAACAAAGGTGAACATGCTGCCATTTCCCCCTCGCCTTGGCCGCTCTGCTTCTAGAGTGCATCCTCTGTAAATTTCTCTCAAGAGCTGTAAAGTCAAACGAGACTCGAAAAATAAACGGACCGCATTAGTGCCGTTCGTGAATTCGCACTTGGCCTTTTGCCAGTTTAGTCGACGCGGGCGAGGTAAAGAGGGCCCCTGCGTCCCCACACTGAGGCACGAGCCTCTCTGCTGCAAGAGTAGCAGCATCGGTGCAAGCAGGGTCTCGCTGTGCATCTCATGCAGACAGGCTAAAGCCCACCCGCGTTGGCCTTTGCGCGTACACAGCTACCGCTGACCCTCTGTTCTTGTCACATCCTTGACAGCCAAAGTCACAGTCACAGTCACAGTCACAGTCAGTCGCAGCTGCAACTCACCGTTATGCCACTGTTCGCTGGATCGCCGGAACAGCCGAACACACCCTGAGCTTGCTCTTATCGATGCACAAGTGGATTCTTGCAAAGTCACGCTCGGGTCAGTGAGAAACAAGTCTTTTCTGCCGCCTGCTCTTCGCGATCCTACTTTGCTTCTGCATATTGAAATGGCAAAAAGTATGGACGGAGTGTGCTGTGACCTTGCAAAAGAGTCGGCGGCATGTGGCACTGGCCCCAACCAACAACTCGAAAGGGTACTGTAATAAGTAGCCTTTCCAACAGAGCCACCCGCTCTTGATCACGCCGAAATCCCTTGAGGACCTCGTCGACGTCTAGATCAGAGCTAGTTCCACACGCAATCCCGCTTTGACCTCCTTCACCTTTGCCACCACCATCGAGCCAACCCCTCGTTAGCCAGCTTCGCAAACTCCACTCTACCTCTACCATGCAGGACGAACGTGCTTGGAGGAAGATCTCGCCCAACGTGGCCAGGAGGCCTCTGATTGGCATTGAGAAGCTGCTCAACTACGCCGAATACTACCAGAACGGTAACGTAAGTCTCCCACAGCTTAGCGAACCGCAGAGTTTTGACTTGCAATGCTGACAAGCTCGATGTTGCTGACAATGTCTCCACACGCACAGTTCCAGCTGTCGATCGCTATGATGTTCGAGAGCAACTTGACTCCAGAGACGCTTCGACAGCGATTCGGTCTCGCACTCTGGATCGTCCGAGGCTTTCTCCCTGAACTCGGCACCTGGACCGTCGGCACAACCCAAGACGCGTCCCTTGATCTCGACCATGTCACTTTCGAGGCCATCCAGACCGTTCAAGATGCGCAAAAATGGATCGACGAGACGGCCGTGCTCGTAGAGGATGGCACCACAGTTCAAGAAGTCGTCGACCAAACATCCAACCAGCGCATTGAGCCCGCCGGCAAGCAATTCCGCGCCTATCTCGTCTCCAATCCTCGAGAAGGTCACAAAGCTGTCATCATGAATGCTTCTCACGTCCTTAACGGTCACCGCATGCTCTTCCAGGGTTGTGCTATCGTCCAGGCCCTTGTCGACGGTCGAGTTGCCGCTCTCACTGAATCCAACCCTGACCCGCGCCAAGCTCTCGAAGCCATCTTCGCTCCTGAAGACCTCTCTCGCTTAATTCGCAAGCTCCCTAAGAGTCTCAACACGGCCTATAACGAAACTTTTAAGCCTGGGCCCTCGGAACTCGAAACCGGTCTCGAAAAGCTCGGCGAACGACTCGCCAACAGTTCTCGACCTACCATCGGCATTCCGCGATTCGAGACACCTGCGAAAACGCCCGAATACTCGCTCGGCACTCTCAGCGGTGAGCCAATGACGATGCTCAACCTAAGGAGGCGTATCGGCGCTGTCGAGCACCGCCAGTTACAACAGGCATACAAGAAGTTTGGTTCGACTCTCCCTTCGTTTGTCTATGCTTGCATTATCAACAGCATCGATCGACACTGTAGAGCCAGCACTGCGGAGGATGGCGAGGCTCCGGGTGTCAACCTAGTCTATTCTGCTCACGCCAGTCGGTGGTTCCCGCAAGAAACGTTCACGGCACGCTCGCCAGTCAACATGGCCATTGTGCTTGGTTCGGGTTACCTCTCTCCCGAAGAGTTGCGGTCCAAGCAGCGCGGACGTGATCTTAACGAAGCTGAGTTATTTGCGCTCGCCAAGTCGATCCGAAACAAGCAGGAAGCAAACCTCGACAGTCCACACATTATCTCGGCCATGGAGCAGATCGGAAACGACCTTTCAGCCATGATTGCCGAGACTGCCGCCAAGCAACGCGAGGCCGGTACTGACCGCTACGTAGCCCTCTCCGAGAACTCGCCCGCCATCTGTCCTCCTACACTCACTTCGCAGGGCAATATCCCCATCAAAAGGCTTTACACGGCCGAAGGCGCTTCCTTTGATCCTAAGCCCAAGCACCCCGAGGGCGAGTACATCTACTTTGTCGAGGGCAACTTGGGAGGCCGAACCACCGACGCTTCCGTCTGCTTTGCCATGTGGAGTTTTGCCGATATCTTGACGCTCCAGGCCCACTTTGACTCGCGCTTCTTTGACGCAAAGCTCATCGACACCATTCTCGACGACGTCATCCACCAGCTTCGTTCATCTGCCGCCAGCGCCGTCGAACAACTTCCCGAGGCAAAGTTGTAGATTCATCGTTGTTCCGTCTCTTAGCTTCGCATTGTACCCTGCATCCATTCCGATTCGCAACCTGTTTCGTATAGAAATCTCAGCGGGCTTTCACTACCATTGCTATCGGGTGATTCCACTCTAGGTGCTGTGCAGCCACGCTGCAACTGTGTGGATACAGTTTCCCGCCGCAAATTCGCTCAGTGTCATGTGCCATTCATCGGTCTTTTTCGGTGACTCCTTATCTGTGAGCACTCTCGAGCCCGCCAAAGACACCTCTTCACTCTCGAATAACAACAGCCTATCAGTCAGTGAGATCACCTCAACTACAATGCAACCCTCCGAATGGACTCTTGTGTCGCTGATGTGGTCATAACAAGGTTGGACAGTGGAACGGCCATGAGTATAGACTGCAAGGTTTAGCGCAGCTCGGTTCCGCCATGTATCGTTCTTTGCCCCGTTCAGTGAAAGATTGAATAGCGTTTGGTGATTGTAGGGAGAATGCCACGGCTCAGTCTGGGGTGCACGTCGCTTTGCGTTCGTCACAACTTCCGACTGCACCAAGACCATACTTTTCAAATGGTTGTTTGTCGTAGTTCGGGCCCCAGTGGCTCACTGAGCGCCTGGTAGTGATTGGTACAGATGCTTGAGAACTTCTTTCCCTGACTTCATCGCGGGAGCTAAGAAAGGGATTGCATTTCTACTGGCGAATTCCTCACAAATCATCCGACTTGGTTTTCAACGCTGTCCATCGATGGACTCAAACCTATCACTTTGTTGGTCATTGCCGCATCTTCATACCTTCCTGTTCCTGCCGAATCGTCTAGACTTGCTAACTTCATTTGATTTGGATGACTCGACAAGCAATCGCTCGAAACACCAGCCTTTTGGTCCACGAGTAGTGTTTTGGAAAGTAGACTGCCGGGTTGAAGACGTTGAAGATGTATACTGCGATGGCAACCATGGCCGCATCAAAGATGTAGAAGCACCACTCGGACCGCGCAATCACGTCCTCTCACCCAACGATCATTTCGATCAGGCGAAAGAGGTTGCAAACAAAGATGACCCCGCTCGATACTGCGGTTGCCGTAATAAGCCTCTTCATCCTCCCTTCCCAATGCTTGAACTCGACAGCTGACAACCTGAGAAGCGATTTGGGGTGGCTCAGAGTTGAATCGTTGGGGGGGAAACGAAGGGCAGTTCTTTGCCGTCTTGGTAAAAATGACCGCTCTGGAAATCGTTGAAGATAGGCCAGACTACGCTCTCGCCTCCCTGTGCGGCTGGGCGATGGCCTGAATGGTTGTTCAAGTCAGTAGCACAGTAGCCTGGACAGACAATGGCGAGCTTCACGGCTGGGTTTTCTAGTGCATAGTGGCGCAAATAGGCGTTCAAGAGCGCTTTGCTGATACTATAGCCTCTGGACACGTTGTCATTAGGTGTCCAGGGCTCTTGCACCCCTGATTCACCTTGCTTGAAGCGAAACCAGTCGTCGATCCAGGCATTGACTCGATCCCATGTCGCGTTTTTGCTGTCGAGCAGCTTGCTTTGCAGCACTGGCGTCATTGAATGGATCGCCCAAGAACCCACTTCGGACGAAACGACAATGATCTTGCCGGTGTCTTTGGTCAAGATGGTGGCAAATGCATCCATGCACGCTTTGGCCGCACGCACGTTGACATCAAACACTTGCTTGGCGCCCAAATCGCCACCAGCTTGCAGAATGCCGCTGTTGTGGAGCAGCACGTCGAGTGTGCCGCTCTCTTTCTTGACGGTTGCAACGGCTTGTTCGATGGATGCAGAGTCGAGAATCTCGAGGATAAGGATGCGAACATTGGTAAAGTTGTGGGTAGGAACGCTCTCCCTCATCTTTTGCACGGCGCCTTCACCGTTTGCCTGCGAACGCGCAGTCAAGTAGATGGTGCATTCTGGCAGCTTCTGGGCGAGCAGCTTGACGGCTTCATAGCCAATACCTTTGTTTGCGCCAGTTACCACGATCGAGCAGGGAGTTGTGGGCGACATCGTTCTTAAGGCGTTATAGGCTTGGTGATGTCACAGAAGAGATTTCGTTGTGCTCAGACAGGCCTTATATACCACAGAGCAGAAGCCAAAGGATGGGCAGGTGTTGGGGGGGGGGGGAGGAGTCATGGTCAATGCACCCTTCCATGGATTTTCGCTGGAAGAATATCCATGGAGGTCCGCTTTTGTGTGACTGCAGCACCCAATGCCGTTCTCAGGGTGTCGCAAAAAAGCCTTTGTCATGCTCTGAGAAGCCTTCTATCATGTGGAGAGGAGCCATGTATGGGTGGGAATTGGGGGGGGGGTTAGATGTGGTCAATGCATGGTGTCTCTATCCCTGAGAGCAGGAAGGAGGAAATTCCGTGGGAAGCACAAATCTCCACTAAGGGGGTATCAGTTTTTTTGAGTTTTTAAAAACCTGCATTTCTTTGTGTACAGATTTTTAAAATTCCCATTTTGCTTATGTAAGCTCAGCCAAATGGAGGAAATGCATGAGTTTCTGAAAAATCAGGTCCAGAGCCAGTTTTGTGAAAAACTTGCATAATGTCATTCCACATCTATCTCTTCCACATCTATCTCTTCTGCATCTATGTCTCCTCATTAAGTCAACTGGTTCTACCATCTAAGTGACATATTCCATCTCTTTCAACATGTCTACCACCAATGAGGCTGCTTTTGACTCTGGCAGTCAGCAATTGTCCTTCCTGGCCTTTGATTCACCTGCTGCAGCTTGTACAGAAGGTGTGCTGGCCACACCTGAGCCAGCATCATCCATACAGTCTTGCACCACTCATCAATCCCCATCTGCAGAATCTGCTGCTGGTGCAGCCAAGAAGAACTATATTTGATCTACAAGAGACATTGTTCACCTCATCAACATCATATATGACAATGAGGCTTTCCAGTAGGTGCTACTGCTGTCAAAACCAGGCTCAAGGGTTCTAGGCTACACCTGAGTAGGGTTGAGTCTGTGTGACACATCTTGCCCCCCTTGAGAGAGAATTTCATTTGAATTTCCCAAGACAGTCTACTACAAATCCAAGATGGTCTACTACAGCTGCACTGCACACCACTGCTGTTCCCTGATCACCATTTTCTGCACCATTATTTTCTGTGATGTTATTTTCAGCATGTCACAGATCACTTGCCCTGTGTGCTGCTTTGCCTATGCAGCAACAAATATCACCAATCATTTGCGCAAGGCCCACAGTGGTGTGGCTGTCAGCCAGGAGGCTGCAGCAGCTGTGGGCTTGGTGGCATGCACATGCAGGCAGGTGGTTGCGAATGCTGTTGCACTACGCAAGCACCAGGGCATCTGCAAATGCCACGGTGCACAGTCACAGCCTGTGCCTGCAGCTTCAGCTCCTCTCCCTGCTGAGACTCAGGTTTTGGCACCTCAGGCATGTGTGTCTCAGTCTATGCAGGTGGAATCAGCACCTGCAGGATTCACAGTGCAGCAAGGCAGCTCGGTTACACATGCTCTGGACCCTGTGATCCTTGTGGAGGAGCTGGCAATGCAGGCCAATCCCTCTGATGCAGGGGATTCAAGCTCCGAAGACATTCCACTTGCCCTTGTGGATGACGATCTTGACATTATCTTTGCTGAGGCTGAGGCTGAGGCTGAGGCTGAGCCAGCACTAGCTCCAGCTCCAGAGGTGGAGGATGTGGAAATGGAAAATAATTTCCACACTGACGCGTCCTCTGGTCAAGTGCCTCCCCCTTCTCAAATTCCAACTTTGGAATTACCTGATGCTGAGCCTCAAGGCTCAGATTCAGCAGAGGTTGATGAAGCAGCCAAGCCAGAATCCGATCTGGAGGGAGAAACACTGCTGCAGCTCCCACAAGAGCAGCCGCACACACTGGCCCAACCCCAGCATGACCCACCTGCTGCTCAGCAACTTGAGCTGGATCCAGCTGAGATGCCCATGGATGGGATTGTTGTGCTCTTGCCTGCCACTGGCAACACTGATGAGCCAATCCCAGCACCCACCCGACTGCTTGATGCAGCTGCCGAGCAGCCACAGCTGCCACCTATCCCTCCGCTGGCCCCCATCACTGATTGGAGTGGACCAGTACATCATGATGTGGATTCATTTGCAGTGACCGTGTTTCCTGCCATCCTGCTGCATCTCTTCCCAGCAGGCTGCTACGTCTCTTTGGTCAGCCATGCACCTAATTTTGAGGACATTAATTTGTTCAAAGATTGGGTGTATTTTGCCGAGCTCAAAGTGGTTTTCCGCTTTGAGCCACAATTCAAGTTGCTGCTGATTGCACACCTGCAGCAGCCCCCACAGAATGCAATCCTGATCCCATCCAAACACAGCACAGCACTCACCTATGGTGAACTGCATGTGGAAATCAGCATTCTGGTGGAAGCACTTCAAGACATTGGGTGCGAGAATGTCCGCATTGGTGCTTATGGTATGAAGGTGCCCATGGACTGGTTCCTGGACCCTGCAATGCTCAGTGAGCATCCAATGCAGGAAGCCAATGTGTTTGATATTGGCTGCACGGTGGACACTGGGCACATCACTCTCATTGCACCCAAGTCAAAAAAGGGCAGGTACAAGCAATACCCCAGTGCACTACGTGTGGGCAGGGGATTTGGAAGTGTGGAATTGAAGTGGGGTAGCCACCCGAATGGAATTTCCCACTTCAAGGGATATTCCAAGCTCACGCACCTGCTCAAGGCAGCAGCAGCTGGTGCTGGGCATGCAGTGCAGCCAATGAACATCAAGGCAGTCAGAGCACGGATCAGCACACTGCAGAGCTGGAAGCAGCATGCCATGGGCACAGCACCAGAGGCAGGCAATGGAGTGCGGCTGGAGCTCACAGTGCAGGCAGCCACTATGCAGGTGGCAATGCAAGTGGCTGAAGCAAGCCGGTTCCTTGATGCACAGTACCTGTTCTCAGCGGAGGCAGGGGACTTGCAGCTGATTGGGCACACAATCAGCAAGGCCGACATGTTTGCAGATTTGGATGCACTGCTTGCCCTTGCGGAGGAGAAACAAATTTTCCGGGGCCGGCACACAGCTCCATCAACTCAGCTGCAGCAGCAAGTGGTGATTGACCTGTACAATGCGATGGGCTGGCATCCTGGGAGGCAACCCACTCCCCTTGACAGCCCAACTGCATGGTGGGTGAGCAGCCAGGCTGCACTTGACATTACACAAGGGCTGGAGCGGTTCAGCACAGTAGCCAGCATGAAGCATCTGTTTTCTCATGTAAGAATTCATTTGCGGTGCCAAGGCTGCCACCGTGCTGGCACATACAACCTGTGTGGAGGAGCACAGCAGTTTCGCATCCGGTGCACTGAGTGTGGCAACTCACTGAGCGCACAGAACTTCTGCACCCACCTTGCCAGGCTGGCAGTGCAGCATCAGCTGGGAGTGGATCTCAGAGCGCTCATTGTGGATCCAGCGCAACTGGTATTTGCACATGTGCCAGAGGACAACCCAGTGCACAGGCTCAGTACACGTCAAGGACTCAATGGACTTGTGCGCACCACAGACTTTGCCAGCATGCAGGAGTCAATGCTGGAATGTCTGACACTGCTGCTGGAGGACAGACATGGCAACCCAGACCCAGTGGATATCCGGGAGCAGGCAGTGGAATGGCTACAGCAGAACACACAGGCAGTGGAGCATCATGTGGGCTCACAGAGCAGACCAGCATTGGAAGCATGTCTGGAGAAGCTTGGCACACAGTATGCAGAGCTGACTACCGAGGAGGAAATTGTGCTGCTGCATGGTGTGGCAGGTGCATTCCAAGTGTGCATTGCACATTTGCACATTCTGCAACAGTCGTGGTCATGCCAGGTGATGCCAGCTGGGAGCAGCAGCCCATTTCTTGGGTTGGCCAAGCTGGCTGCTGGCTATGAGATTGTGACACAGGCTGAGTAATTTGAATTGATTTTTGTGCATTTCATCATGTGTGTGCAGTGTCGTACAAGAGCTGTGTGCAGTGTGGTACATGAGATGTGTGCAGATGTGCAGCTCCCGCCTCAGTTTGTGGTTTTCAGCCAGGAGCAGCTCCCGCCTCAGTTTTCAGTTTTCAGCCAGGAGCAGCTCCCGCCTCAGTTTGCAATTTTCAGCTGGGAGCAGCTCCTGCCTCAGTCTGTAGTTCTCAGCCAGGAGCAGCTCACCTCTGTATCTGCATCTGCTAGCTTCAATGTGGCATCTGGTCCCCACTTCCTCAGTACAGCATAAGAGGGACAAGCAGCTGCTCCATCAGCTTGCTGTTACCGAGGCTGAAACACATTCAATCAAGAAAGTCTTTAACACCAAGTCCAGCCTGCCTGCAAGAGATGCTGCCGTCCAGCTTGTTGATCCCAAGTTCATCACTGGAGAGGTGCTCACCACATTCACTGACCGCAAGAACCAAATTTATGTGTGCAACATCACTTTGAAAGATGCTGACACCGACAAGGTCATCCTGCAGCGATTTGGTCCATCCTCACAATCCACTGCTGACAACATGAGGACATCTGCTCAGCATGGCAAAGACTATTTCAAGATGGTTGTTGACAAGGCTGATTGCAAGAAACACTCTGCAGCAACTTGGCAGGACTTGCAGCAGCAGATTTTCCTGCACTTCCACTTTGGTGCATGGTATGATCAGACCATGGTCAACTTGGTTCTCTCTGGAGAGACACTGCAAAGGGGCAATGAGCAAGGCAAGCAACTGGTGGCCAACTTCTGTGCATGGTTCAAGCAATTTGCCAAGGACTACATCCAACCACTGGTCGACAACAAAGACTCTGGACTTTGTAACACCTTCCAGGAGGAGCTCATCGAGAGGACCAAGGTGCACTTTCCTTGGGCACTGAAGCGTGTGCCTGGGCTGGATCAGTTCTGCCATCCACTCTACTCCACCATTTCACCATTCCAAGGGTTCTTGGGCACTTCCCATGTGGACAACAAAGATGCAGATGTATCGATCCTGGTCAACTTTGGTCAGCATGCAGTCTTGGAGCTTCGGGACTACAACTGCCAGATTGTTTTGCAGCCACTGGACATTGTCATGTTCCTCTCCAACTCAATTTATCATCGGACACTTCAGCATGGAGCAAATGTTGCTGCAAAGAACAATGTTGGGGATCGGATGGCAGTCACCTGCTTCTTCTGCAAGGCTCTGCTGGAACACCAAGAACCTGTGAAGCAGAACATGGTGCACCTAGCTGAGCTTGCTGCTGAGCACCAGCAACAGCAAAAGCAGCAAAAAAGAGCAACTACCCATACAGGTGGTGATTCATTGGCAGCATTGCCAAATGCACAACAGACTGAGCACAACAGCCAGTGCTAACCCTAACCACAGTCCTGACCCTACTTGTTAATCAAATTTGCAGTTGATGATTATGTTTAGGGTTCCGATTGAATCTTGAGCTTTGTTCTTGCCTCTATGATGCATCTCTCCCTTGCAGAGATGGTCAGCTTGAAATTTTAAGATGATTCAAAATTGAGACATGTATGTATTCATTTGGAAGATGGTCTGCTTCAAGCAGGAAGATGGTCTGCTACAAACCAGGAGATGAAAATTTCAAAGGCTGATTTTGCCACCACCAGGGCTCTGCTTGCAAATACAAAGAGTCAGCATTCCTCAGGCATACTGGCACTATGTCTGGAGCTGCTTTGTCCTCAGATTCACAGAGACACACATACAGACATGGAACATGGGACAGACAACAGACTGAGATTCAAGTGACACTAGCAATGGATCAAGGAGACACAGGGAGCTGGCTGAAGAGCTTCCAGGCATCCAGGCACTGCTGGCGGTATGCCTGCTTGTGCTCCTCTGAGGTCTCAGAGGCACAGCCACCATAGCCCTCCCACTTGGCCACATCAGTGGACATGAACATGGTCATGGAGCCACATGTCTCTCCCTCCAGGATGGGAGAGTTGAAGTGGTGGAGCACATGGGAGGGGAAGAAGCAGAGTGCACCAGGAGGAAAGTTGAGGCTGACCTTGGCCTCGGTGAAGCTGATCTGCAGCTGGGTGTAGTCACCATAGCTAAAGACACCAGCCAAGCCCTGCAGGTAGTCATGCCTGTCCTGGTGTGGCAGGCTGTATGCCTGGCCCTCCTGGTTGATGGCAATGGAGGGGAAGCAGGGTGCCCAGAGGAAGGCACCATGGGGCCTGTAGTGCTTGGAGCTGCCAATGTTCATGTAGTGGCTGCCATGATCTGGAAAGCACTCAAAGAAGCGAGTGTTGCAGTACTCTCGGAGTGCCATCACATTCTTGTTGTGCAGGAACTTGACCATTGTCCGGTAGTTGTTGACAAACTTGAGGTTGAAGTATGGGCCTGGCATGCAAGCAGTGTCTTGGCCACTGAGCATGAGATGGTAGGTGAAGAAGTCTCCATGCAGGGACTCTACAGGTGCACCAGCTGACCTGGGCAGGTCTGTGACCTGGGCAGGTCTGCCTGCAGCTGACGGAACTGCTGGTACATCTCTTCAAACTTGGGACAGTCAGGCTTCTTGATGACACTGGCATAGTGCAGCCCATTCTTGTCCACCAAGTGGATCATGTCTTCCTGACCCTCGAAGGCCACAGATTGGAATCCAGTTGTGTCTGCCTGCACTTCAAGCTTTGGCAGCTGGTATTCCTTGTTGAAGTACTCCTTTAGGTCGAGTGCAGTGGCCACAACTCTAGCAGAATGGTCTTGAAGCTTGGTCCGAAGTGTAGCCATTCCCTGCAGCTTTGCATCTTGCCAACCAACAAAGTGATCACTCTTGGGTGTGTACTGTTTAACCAGGAGCTTGGATTGCTTCTTAGGGCGCTTTGGAGCGTCCAGCTTGGCTATATCTTTGGCTAGCTTGAGGGTGTCTGCACTGGGGGTGTACTTGACAGGGTACGGGTGTGATTCTAAGGCCTTTTTGAGCCTGCCAAGGTCTTTTTCCACCATTTTCTCTGCATTCTTCCTCTCCTTGTCGCTCTGGAAGCCTTTGGAGTGTGTAGAAGACTCCTTAGCTCGCTTCCTGGGGGCCCTGGGTGCCATGATGGATGGTGCCAAAGCTAAAGAAAGTGCAGAGGGAAAATAAAGGCAGTAAAAAAGACTAAGTGGAAATCTGCCAGAAAAATGCAGTGAAAATCTATGGACGCTTCAAACAGCTTCTGGAGACGAGGCAAGGGTGTACACTAGTAGGGATAAATGTGCTTCATGTGTCCTTTGAAGCACAGCTCCTAAGAAGCTGTAGTCATTGAGAAACAAGTGAGCAAAGTCAAGAATTTGTCAAAAAATGGAAAAAATAGCCAACGCGCTGAAACCTCCAGAGCTGATGCTCACTGTCGCTATGCGTCGTTGTGCAAAAAATGAGCACGTTCGAAAAATCTGGAGGTCCAATCTTGAGGTCTTGAAGTCCAAAGTATATAGAAAAAGCGACTTTTAGAGCAGATACAGCTAAGCATCACCCCTACAGCTGCTCCAGAACGAGGCTGGCCAGACCTATGGTGTTCCAGAACGCTTTACAGGGGCAGGGAAGCAAGGTTGACACTCTGTAAGATGCCTAGGACACCTATCAAGAGGCAAGTCAAGCTTATGATGCTCAGGACGTCGTTCTTAGGGTTACAAGGGTGTCTGGATTTTTGACCAAGTAGGGTTGATTAATCAAAGTTGTAGATCTACCCCAAATATGCATGTTTGATTAAGTAACCCTACTCAAGTTCAGTAATAAAATTTTCTGTTATGGTCCATCGAAGTTTGGCCTGAGTCAAGTCAGGTCATCAAAAAATCGACTTTTCAGGGATTAGGGTTAGGGTAGGGTTAGGGTTAGGGTTAGGGTTAGGGTTAGGGTTAGGGTTAGGGTTAGGGTTAGGGTTAGGGTTAGGGTTAGGGTTAGGGTTAGGGTTAGGGTTAGGGTTAGGGTTAGGGTTAGGGTTAGGGTTAGGGTTAGGGTTAG
>CAKMYA010000049.1:0-28432 GCA_928869825.1 Ustilago lituana
CTGCATACCTACATGAGGACAGTTAGCCCACTCCTGTCAAGTGTAGGACACCCACTAGGCTACCACAAATGTGCCACATTACCTCTGAATGGAGTGGCAACAGCAGTCAGTTGACATCAAGCATAAGATGCAGTTAACATCAATCTCAAGTGAAATCGATGTTTACTGGCTGTTAACCTCAAACTCAAATGAAATCGACATTTACCTCAAGTTAATGTCGATTTCATGTGTCTGGCACACAACCGCTGACATTAGAGTGGATCATTCAAGCAGTGCCCCACGTTCACTATGGCACCTGATGATCAGTCTGAGGAGCACCTCAGAGCTGTCGACCTCAGGTTGGTGGTAGCCATGCTCCAGCAGATGATGGAGCAACAGCGACAAGAAGCTGAAGCTAACTGAGAATGGCAGTGGGCCATGCTAGGTAACTGGTGGCTGTACCAAGGTGAGGAGCCAGCTACACCATTGCCAGTAGGCCAATCGAGGTCAGCACCACCTCTTGGCAAGTCAATGATGGCTCAGACCAGGTTTGCCTGAGTGGAGGATCCCCAAACACTGACACCCAGGTCAACAGCGAAGGTATGGCCTGTGGAGTTCAGCAATGTTGATGTTTATGCAACCCCCATGGGCCCTAGGCACCATTGTGAGCCTCTCAAGCCCATCACAGTGTTCGAAGGTGAGGGCCAGGAGCCTAAGGCACTCCCCGCAGACATGAAGATCCCATTTCCCAAGCTGGATACCAAGGATGTTGAGCTGTTCCCCATCAAGGCCAACAACTGGTTCACTCAATATGGTATCACAAGCCATCAGCATCGGGTGGCCATTGCTTCAGAACATTTGGAAGGATCTGCCAAGGAATGGTGGGATTCCAAGCTTCGGGTCGACCCTAAGCTTCAGGGACAACTGTTCCACAACTGGGACATGTTCTGTGCCTGTTTGAGGGATCAGTTCAGTCAGATGGTCGACTCGTTCACCACCTACACCAAGCTCTCCATCCTCCATCAAGCCAGCGATGAACCAGGCATGGCCACATGCTACATTGAACGTTTCTGAGACCTAGCAAACCATGCAGGCCTCGATGGGAACCCTAAGCTCATCATGGGTCTCTTCAAGATGGGTCTCACCACCAGGATGCATCAAAAGTTTGAGCACGATCCCCCTTCCAACCTCTGGGAATGGTATTGCAGTGTGGAGAGCATAGACCGCATTTGAACCTTGGATGCCAACAACACCCATCTCCTCTCAACCCCAGCTCATCCTGCTAGTGCAGCAGCACCCACCACGGACAAGGGGAAAGGGAAGGAGGCACTGCTGTTTAGCAACAGGACAAGCGGTTGGGGTCAACGTAGTGGAGCCATACCTAATACCATCCCTAGGAGACCTTTGCCTCCTCACTTGGCTCAGAAGCTGCCAGTAACCAACATCGGTGGCACCACCTTTGGACCAGACCAGTGCAGCCTATGTGGCCAGACAGGCCATTGGCAGTGCAACTGTCCCAAGGCCATGCCCAGAGTACCTGGCCCACCAGCTGTGCCTCACAGCCCTGCTCCACAGAGTGGCTGTGTTTATGTCATCAATGAGCAAGCTGATGATGCCGAAGATGATGAAGAGGTGTCTGAGGAGGGCAACCAGGAAGCTGACGTTGACCTGGCTGCCTATGCCGATGAGGATGAGGAGAATGCCCAGTCCCAGGAAGGTGATGCTGACCAGGGAAATGGGCATGGGACAGCGCACAGATGGCATGTGTTGCCCTGAATCCATCCTTGTCATCACACTGTACATATCAAGACTGTCGTTTCTGTTTCTCTGCAGTGTCACAGAAGCCAGTACTCGAGATCAATGGGACCATTGCAGGTCACCCAGCTCAAATGCTGGCTGACACAGGCGCTGGAGTGTCTATAATTGCTTGTACATTCGTTTCAGCCCATCAAATACCCACAAAACCTATACATAAAGAAGCATTCATGGTATTACCAGTCATACCTTACAGATTGACAGTGCCACCTCAGTCACTGCAGGCATAGGAGGTTACCTAGTCAGCCCTTTCGATGCAGAGGTGACAGACATCGATGACTATGACATCATCCTAGGTTACGAGCTACTCAGGAAACTCAGGCCCAGGGTAGATTGGCACACGGTACTCTTGATTTCCAGCCTGGCCTCGAAATCGAAGTTAAGGGCAGTTACCATCGATTTCATCTGAAATCGATGATAAACACCGCATATCTTCGATTTCAACTGAGATCCAAGATAATGTGTCCTTAATGTCGATTTCAGCAACCAATCTTGTAGCTCATGGGAACGAGTTTGTCTCCACTGAACAGCTCATATGAGCAGCCCTCCACAATGGTCCCATAGGATGCATGCTCCTGGATGTCGATCCTGCCACGGTACCCATGTACGGCTTCATCCCTACAGGCAGTGACAAAGGTATCGAGATGGAGGTTGAACCTCAGGAGGAGCTGAAGGCGAAGGAGATACCTGAGGAATACCAGGATCTCCACCAGGTCTTCTGTGAGACTGAAGCTGACAAGTTGCCTCCAAGGATGGACCATGATCTCTCGATCGAGCTATTGCTGGGCACCCAACCACCTCGAGGGCCTCTGTACTTACAGGGACCCAAAGAGCTGGAGGAGTTGCGCAAATACCTCGATGAGAATATCATGAAGGGCTTCATCCATCCATCGAAAAGTCCAGCACACTCACCTGTGCTCTTCATGCCAAAGAAGGATGGAGGCCTGCAGCTTTGTGTCAACTACCAAGGCCTCAATGAGGTTATGGTCAAGAATTGTGCCCCATTACCCCTCATCGAGGAGCAGCTCTTCCTACTGCAGAAGGCCAAGGTATACAGCAAGCTGGATCTCAAGGTGGCATATAACTTGGTACGCATCGCAGACAGCGATGAATGGAAGACAGCTTTCGGTACTCAACTCAGGCTCTATGAGTACCTCATCATGCTGTTTGGGCTGGCGAACACTCCCTCACACTTTCAGTCGCTTGTTAATGGTATCTTCCATGATATCCTTGGTATCTACATGGTGGTATATTTAGATGACTTCCTCATCTTCAGCAACCACCTGAAGGAGCATGTTGGCCATGTTCGAGAGGTGCTACAGCGACTATGCAAGCACCAACTCTTTGTGAAGCTGTCGAAATGCGAGTTCCACACCATGACCATCGAGTTCCTAGGCTATGTTATCATGCTGCAAGGAATCAAGATGGACGAAGCGAAGGTACAGACCATTAAGGAATGGCCAGTCCCTGAGTCGATCCATGACATCCAGCACTTCCTTGGCTTCGCCAACTTCTATCGACGATTCATCTCGCACTTCACATGCATTGCGAGGCCACTCACATCGCTGGTCAAGCCAACTGAGCATTTCAAGAAGTTCAAGCTACCAGAGGAGGCAGAGAGGGCATTCCACAGTCTCATCACAGCATTCACAACAGCAGGGGTACTCTGCCATTTCGATTACCACCTGCCCATGCGAATGAAGACTGATGCCAGCGACTATGCTATAGCTGGAGTCCTCAAACAAGAGCATGAGGGATGATGGCATCCAATCGCCTTCTATTCTTGCAAGATGAATTTGGCAGAGTGGAACTATGAGATCCATGACAAGGAATTGCTCACAGTGGTGGCATGCCTGACCCAGTGGCACCATATGCTGGCAGGCCTGCCATCACAGCTTGTCATACTCACAGATCATGAAGCGCTCAAGTACTTCAAGTCTCAACAGCACATCAACAGTCAGCAAGCTCGATGGGCAGTGCTACTAGCCGATTTCGACTTCGTTCTACAATACAGGCCAGGGGACAAAGCAGGTGAGCCTGATGCCTTGACAAGGTGAAGCGATATGCAGCCCACTGGCGAAGAATGGGAGCATAATGTTTGACAACTGCTGCTGGCCCAGCTATTTGCCGAACCCAACATGAAATCAATGATAAGCGCCATTAAATGTCGATCTCAAATGAGTTCGACCGAAAACACATGTAATCGTCGAACTCAATCGAGTTTGAGTGTAAGGGATGATAATCGTCAATCTCACGAAGCACCTCCAGCATTGCCCTCTATGGCAGATATTGTGGCAGGAGGATTTAAGGAGCTCGTAAGGACTTTCCAGCCCCTCAACCTTGAACTGATAAAGCTGTATGGTCAAGGCCATTTCGAATGAAGGGATGGGTTATGGTACAAGGATGGCCATTTGGTTGTGCCAAAGGTCACACTGCCTGGCAAGCAAGGCAGCAATGACACCAGAAGTGCAGCCAAGGTATGGGACCAATCCCTATCAGTTGAGCACCTGCGCTACATGGTGATGTTGCAGTGCCATGATGGACTGATGGCAGGACATGCTGGGCACAATGCTACACTGGAGCTAGCACAATGGCACTACTACTGGCCACGCATGGCTGCATGGATCGCAGACTATGTAGCTAGCTGCCCAGTGTGCACTTGATACAAGGCCCCACACCATCAGCCATACAGCCTTTTGCAACTGTTGTCCATGCCAGAGCGGCCTTGGGGCTCAATCTCCATGGACTTCATCGAAGGACTGCCACCTTCAGAAGGCTATGACTCAATCCTTGTTGTGGTTGACCATCTCACCAAGTTTGCTGTCCTAGCACTGACACCGAAGTTGGCAACCTCAGAGGATACTGCCAAGCTCTTGGAAGTCACGGTCTTCATATGTTTCGGCACACCAGACCACATTGTCTCTGATTGTGGATGGCAGTTCATATCAGCAGCCTGGAGGAGGTTCACTGCTGCCCTCAGCATCAACCACTCCCTCAGCACAGCCTACCACCTGCAAACTGATGGTCAGACCAAATGGGTAAACCAAGTGGTTGAACAGTACCTCTGTATGTACTGCAATTATGAGCAGAACAACTGGTGCGCTTTGCTGGCAATGGCTGAGTTTGTGTACAACAACATGGTACATAGCAGCATTGGCATATCACTGTTCTTTGCATGCTACAGCTGGAATCCCAAGTCTCACCCAGAAATCCCAGAACGACTTGGAGTACACAACCCAGGATGGCATGAATGGCTCATGACTGCTGAGGACCAGATCATGTACCTTCAGGAGGCCATTCGGCAAGCACAAGCATGGATGGTCGAGCAATACAATTGTAAGTGCAAGGACATGGAATTCAAAGTCGGTGATCTTGTTCACATCAACTGCAAGAACTGGAAGACTTGATGACCCAGTCCCAAGCTCGACACCCACTTTGCTGGCCCCTTTCCCATCCTGGAATGCATTGGCTGGTGAGCATACTGCCTACAGCTTCCAGCAACCTTCAAAGTCCACAACATCTTCCATGTCTCCATGCTAGAGAAGCAGCCAGCAAGCCAACTGGCAGGGCATCTTGTGCTTCCCATACAACTGCTGCTGCACAACGACAAGCTGGAGTATGAGGTTGAGTGCTTCCTCGACCGCTGAATCCATCATGGCCAACTCCAGTACAAGGTGTTCTGGAAGGGCTATCCTGAGGAACAGGCGACCTGGGAACCTGCTGAGAACCTCAATTGCCCTGACCTCATCCAGGACTATGAGGTTTCGAGGGGGGGAGGTGTTCCTGCTTGAGAATAGGGCCATCTCCTCAGTTTCGTGAAATCGACGTTAAAAGCAGGTTACAGTCGATCTCGAATGAAATCGACATTAAGAGCGAGTTACAGTCGATCTCATGCGAAATTGAGGATTACATGACTTTATCCTCGATCTCAAAAAGGTCAGACCTGCAGGAGGAAAAGTCGCCAGGAGGGCTCCAGTCTCAGTGCCAAAGCTCATCAGACACTCACAAGGCACACACAAGGGGAAGGAGAACAGCAGTGGATTTCACAGGAACGAGCACAGTACAGGAGGAGGATGAATCTACATGTCAACATAGAAGGGTTCGCCATCCTCACCCTTGGGGACTGGCAGAGGGGACAATGGTGTGTCCATGGGTGGTGGAGGACCACCAGGGCAGGTGCGAGACTCATGGGGCTGGTGCTCACTCACAAGAGTGCTGTTAGCCACCATGTACTGGCACATGGCATGCAAGATGCCAGGAAAGTTGGCATCATTGAGGTGCCAGAGCCACACCATGGCCGTAGCCCAGTGATGATCGTTGGTGGGTGGGTAGACACAGTTGTCATGGTGTACCTTACCCATACCGATGCTTTCCAACATCGAGAGGTGGGCCTGCTCGGTGCCATGCTCATGACAACCATGCTGCCACCCAGGAAAGTGGCCATGATACATGAGCGCTGGGTGGCAAGCAATGTCCCGATGGCAATGAGTGATACCTGTGGCATGGCAGTGGACACACAAAGCAGGCACACAGCATCACCAACCCAATGGGTCTGCATACATCGAAGGGAAACACCTATGCCTCTGAACCAAAGCAAGTGGTCAGTACACAGTCATGGCACTGGGATGACAGAGGCAGGTGATACTCACAGGACTTGGAGTGCCTCGCAACAGGCACAGGACCAGGTAGGCCAGGGCACCGAGCCCTCTGTCAGATGGTGCATGATGATGTTACAGATGTGCCGATCTGCAGCATCGCCCCAAGTAATGGTCCAGAGCTCAGGGTATTGTCCAGCCACATACAAGATCAGCAGCACTGGAGCCCAGAGTACTTGGGTCCAAGCTACGATCTCAGCCCAGCTCAGAATATGGGCCACCAGCGGTGATGAGGAAGGGCAGTGCAGAGGCACCGGAGGAGGAGGCATATGCCTGTCATTGGAGGGAGTATCCCTCCACATCACACCTGGAGGAGGGGGCAGCGGAGCATATGCAGGCATACCAGGTGCCTCAGGGGATGTGGAGGTGCCATCCAAACGAGCCAGCTCAGCCTCATAGTGCTCCTGGTGCTCCTCGCTGGGAGCGCATGCACCCAGGAACAGAGGCTCAAGATCAGGAATGGGGGGACCATGAGAGGCCAGCTCCACCAGCAAAGCAGCCACGACTTCCTCGACAGGCATAACAGCTGCCTCAGAAGTGGGTTGAGGTGTCAAAGCACCTGGGGGCTGCCCATGGGCAGAGCCCCTGTTGTTGACCAAAGAGGCAGGAGCGGCAGTGCTGACAGTCAAGAGATCCTGGGCTGCAGAAGCAGCAGGGGAGGTGGATCGCTGGTGGAAAAGGGCTGCACGAGGAGCAATAGGAGCCACCTGACGGTTTGAGCGGTGCAGAGGAGGGTTGGATGGAGGAGCTGACATGGTAGGTGATGGTGTAGTGGTAGATGATGATGAGAAGGAAGAAAGGAAAGGAAGGAACACTGCCAACACCATGAATACAGGCCACCCTTTTCTGCACAGGCCATGAAGGATTAGGCTCCAAATGGACTTCATTACTTCGCAGGAGCTCAGCTCTGAAAATGGGGGTAATGTCACAGGACATAAAATCGAACTCGAATTGAGATTGATGTTAAATGCATCTTATGGTTGATCTCAATTGAAATCAATGTTAAGCAGGCCTTATTGTCGATTTCGCCTACAGGGCTGTATGATGCTGGGGAACGAAAATGACAAGCAACAACTATGACAGCACCACCCCAAAGGGGTTGAGGGTGATCAGTGATGATGTTGGCAGCACCTGGAGGATGCTGTTGATGACCCTAGGCCAACCAGTAATGGCTGGGTGAGGTGCAGGGGCCCTTGCAAAGATAGGGGGGACCTGCAGGAAGGAAGGAGAGCCTGACACTGGCTCGAGGCTGAGGAGCCAGCGAAGAGGCAGTGGTTGGAGACCAGTGGTGAGGCTCTAGGACAGAAGGGGCAGGCCCTGACACTGGCTGGATGCTGGTGGCAGGATGCTCTGGAGCAACTGCTGCCAGCATACACACATGCATATATATATACACATCCCCTGCACAAGTGGAGAGGTGGGGCCTCATCCACTCTATCATTCATTAACTTGTCAGTACATTTAGTATCTCTATCCTCACACTCATTGTCTTGTAGAGTAGCAATCTAGGGCATTGCTACTACTCAGTGTGCCTCCATTCGAGTCGGAGAACATATAGACAGCAGTCAGAACCACCACTGGCACCACAGGCCTCACCTGTGCAGGTGGAACCTACACTGCAGTCCTGGAACCTCCACCAGTACCATTACTATATGATGGCACTGACTACCAGTGATGTACAGCCTCAAGCATCATCACTGGCAACAGCAGTGCAGTTCATCAGTGCTGCAGACCTACACAAGGACAGTTAGCCCACTCCTGTCAAGTGTAGGACACACACCAGGCTACCATGAACATGCTGCATTACCTCTGAATGGAGTGGCAATGGCAGTCAGTCGACATCGAGCATAAGATGTAGTTAATGTCGATCTCAAGTGAAATCGATGTTTACTGGCTGTTAACCTCAAGCTCAAACGAAATCGATGTTTACCTTGAGTTAACGTCGATTTCACGTGTCTGGCGTGCGACCGCTGACAAACAGCTCGACTTTCTCGAGGACAATAGTGTAGACCTTGTCACGTCTGGGCAGGCTGCGCACTGGTTTGATTATCCCAAATTCTGGAAGGAGCTCATTTGTGTTGTGCAACCAGGTGGAAGCGTCTGTCTATATGGCTACCCAGACTTCTTCCTTCCCGATTTCCCCGCCACGGGGACTTTGCTGAACAGGTTCATGCTCAAAGATGGTCATGGACCTGGATCACCGCATCTCGCACCCCAAGACGCTCTCAAAGAGGACGAGAGGATCGACTCAATTGGTGACTACTGGGAGCAACCAGGCCGCTCTATCCTCAACCAAGGTCTCCAACCCGTCCCCTTCCCACACTCCTATCCCAAGCTTGCTTCGCATTGGGACTCCACCACAGCCTTCAAATGCACCTTCTCCACCAAGGGACTCGCCCAAGAGCAGATTTGGACTTCCTGGCCACCCTTAACCACCTCCCTGCTGGAAGCATCGGGTCTGGCAGCAGAGGTGAGGAACGAATTTGAGGGGGAGCAGAGTGGTGCAACCATGGACAAGCATTTGACGTGGGACCAGCTAGCGAGCTATCTGAGGACCTGGTCAGCGACACATATGTATCTGACAGAACACAAGGGGGATAAAGAAGAGCATGGCAGAAAGGATGTGGTGGACAGATTCTTGGACAAGCTTAAAAAGGAGGTGACAAGGGCGAATGGTGGCAAGGAGGTGGAGGAGTTGCATCTGAGGTGGCCGCTGTGCTTTGTTATGGTCCAGAAGAAGGCCAAGTAAGGGTCACACTTTTGCTTACGCTCAAGGCAAGGCTCTTGTGCCGTTTTCCTTTCTTCTTAATGACCAAACCCGATGGGTGGCACCGCTCCTTCTGTCACAAACTCGGCCAGGCAACAAGACCTTCTTTGTAGGCTAATCTCGAATGCGAACCTGCTGAACAATATGATGTGTAGCTACAAGAGTACACATGATGAGGGCTTCATCTTCCTTTGGGCTGCTTTGTTCACAAACGTGAAGGCCTACGGTGGTAACGGAGTGATTTTTAGCAACACTAAGACAAGAGTTCATGCTGAAATGGACGAGGTTTTCGTCAACAAGCAGCAGTATAGTTAACCTAGGTAGAATAGGTGCGCACACCCTCTCTTTTGGCGGGCAGACACAATAAAACTGTGTCCTGCTACAAGTGCGGTGGAGTAGATGCGAGTGGGAGTTGCAGCTTCATATTGGGATCAGGGAAGTACGAAATAGAGCGCTCGGACAGGAAAGAGGCTGTGTGTGTGTGTGTGTGTGTGTGTGTGTGTGCTATTGAACAAGGCTTGGCCAAGTGACACGCAGATTAGTCCCGATCACCTTCGTGCCATGGTCAATATTGTATGCCGTCTTGCCTGAAAAGACTGCCTATACAGTATGTGTCATTCAGTTTTTAAAAAATGAAAATCGCATTTTTTGTGACACATATATCTGTCAACATACATCAACATTGAAAGAAACTTCACAACACAACCTTTGCTATGCTCTTGGGGATGCTTTCTGTGGATGCTGGGGTGCATGTACTACAAATCAGTACTTTGTTTGGCCACCTTTGGCCTGAATTACAGCCTCCATCCTCCTAGGCATGCTCTCCAGGAGCTTTGACAGGTAATCCTCCTCTATAGTGTTCCATGCTTCAAGGAGAGCCTGGAAGATTGCATCTTTGACTGTTTCTGGTCCTCCTGATAGCAGGTAAAGGTGTGGGGAGCTTTGATGGAGCTTGTGCTTGAGGTAAGCCCAGAGATTCTCAATGGGATTGAGGTCTGGTGACTGAGGTGGCCATGACATGGTCTGAATGTCATATAATGCAAACCCCTGCTTACTGTAGGTGCTCTTGTGGATTGCAGCATTGTCCTGCATCCAGACAGTATCCTCTGGCTGTCCCTTGAACCAACAAAAGACCTCCTGCTCCATGATATCCATGAATACCTTGCTGTCAATCCTCCCAGCTGGCATCCTGACCAGGGGACCTTTTGCAAGCCCATGAAGCTACCCCAAACCATCACTTTGACTGTCCCTGACCTGGTGGTAAGCTGAATGCATGCCTGATGATACTTTTCCTGTGGTCTCCTAAGCAAATGCCTGTGCCTTCTGTCCTGTTTCTCCACTGCAGATTCATCTGTCCAAAGCACCTTCTTCCAATCCTCCAGTGTCCAGTTCCTGTGCTCCATAGCAAACTGCAGTCTCTTGGCTTTGTTAGCAGGGGAGAGCAGGGGAGCTCTGGTGGCTTTGTAACAGTTGATCCCAGCCTTCCTGAGCTGTCTCCCCACTGTGCTAGTTGACATACCCCCATTTTGCTTGCCTATCTCCCTGAGTGGTGTCCTCCTGTTCTGTGCATCCTTCTGAGTGCTCCTGACCATGTTCCTGATAGCTTGAGGGCTGTACTTTGGGTTCCCATGAGTGTGGTAGGCATTCTCCTTGCTGCCAGAGGCATCATAGCGCTTGAAAAACTGATATATAGTGTGATAGTTGAGGTCCAGATGCCTTGCAATCTTTGGGAGCTTCCATCCAGCTGTTCTGAATGATAAGCATGCAGTTTTCTGAGCATCAGTGAGTAGCTTGTGTCCAGGGGTTTCTGATGGCAGCCTGCAAGGTGGTGTTTGAGCAAGATTTGATGACTCTATGGTGATTCTTGTGGATGATGGTGGTGAAGAAGCATGATTCAAATTTGCACTATCTGACATTTTTTAAAAACTGAATGACACGTACTGTACATATTCTGAGCCCTTTGCTAAAGAATACGGTGCTCTCGCAGAATGGGTTCGACTGATTCCAGCGGCCACTCGAACCCTTCATGATTGAACAATTGCACATGTACCAGGTGTATTATTGCATCTCTTGCCTTCCATAACACGCTCGCTGCCTTGTTCCCCCCCTCCTTACCAGTATAATCGACCAACAACATATCCCTTCCCAGGTCGGTGTCTGGCTTTATAATGCTGTAAAAGTACGTCTCTTTCGGGAACACGGCAATACTGTTCTCTCCTAGGACGCAGGGAGAGTCATCACTGAGTTTTATCATGCCATCGGTCTCGGCCAGATGCCAAGCTTGGTGCCTAAAGTCTTGAACCAGGGTGGGGTCAAAATCGCCCAAATCGCGCCATGTGAGGGGCCTTTTGGGTTTGGAGTACTTGTTGCGTTGATCCTTTTGCGCTAGCCCAAACATCCGGCCCAAAGGGGTGTCAGGGGGAGGACGTCTCTCGGTGTTGGGTGGTGCTGCCAGGATGCCAATTGCCAGAAGGGCCAGCAGGAGGAAGAGAAAAAAGGGGCGCTGACAGTAGTCAACCATGTTGGGAGAGGCTGGACATGGGAATGGACAAGAGCTGAAGATCAACCAATGCAGGGGAGATGGCTGCATTTATACCTTCGGCACAGGTAAGATCGATTCGAACCTGCTACACTTTGCAACATATTGAAGAGCCCCATAGCTCTACAGATCCCCTATCAGAAAGATAGCCACATCATCCATTGCACTGGCAATGCATGGTTGACAGCCTGGTCGACAACTTCGAGCCCAGCTTTGATACCGAAGTGAGCCAAAACGGAAGGCCGCCTGGCTCTGTACGGCGAAGACAAATGCAGTGCATGCAGCGACAGGCAAAGCAAGGAATTGTATAAGGGCCAAAGTAAGCACTGCAAGTGCTTCGCAACTTAGCCCACTGCGATGATATCGCTACTGAACCTTGTCAATACTGCATTGCATCTCTGGGCTCTGAGGTTGGACTTGCTCACCACATGCTTGTCGCTTGGTTGCCATGTGTAAAAACCCACCGCTGCATTGAGAAGTGGGCAACATGGACCACTGCAGCCGCTCTTGACACACCAGGTAAGGTGGGGTCTTTGCAAGGGTTGAAACGTGATTTCAGGAAGAGTGTGCTTCGCTATGCGAGTCAAAGAAATGCAAGTCGAGATGCAAAGTTGAAGACGGTTGCTAGAAGACAAACAAGAAGCAAGAAGAGAGCATAGCCAGCAAACCATGCTGAAAGGCAAGGAGACTTGTCTTTGATGACAAAAGGGTACATGTTAGCGATAGATCAATATGGACTCAGCCCCTCTAATGGTATTCTAGCACCTTCTGCCGCGACTCCGACAACCGTCCAACCTGTGGTTTGTGTGCACTATTATCAATATGTACCGTCTCAACCCTTTGCTCGACCGGATCGTGTTTCCAGACCACCGATGCCATCCTCCCACGCTCCAGTCTCATCTCCTTCTCAGTTGCCTCAAGGAAAGGAATCATGTTGGAAAAAAATAGTCGTTCCTTAGTGGCTCTTTCTCCATCCCATCTCCAAATATTGATGCATGCCTTGAAAGCGGGGATGTTACCGAGCTCCGAAGCTCTGCTGTCAAGCTTACTAGCGGTGCGACTCGTTTCTGCAAAGGATTTTAATATGTGGATACAGTCAATAGGGGGTTTCAATTAGTTATACAGAAATCCGAATTTATGAAAACTTCAACTTTTTGCTGGGCGAAAACAAAACAAAACTTCAACTTTGGAATTTGTCTTATGCATGGAGTTGCTGAAGTGACCCAGTGTCAAAGAAAAGCTACACAGCCAAATTGGAAAGACTAAGAATGCTAGATTTGGAGTTACAAAGATGATGATGGTGCTAAGACAAGTAGAACAGGCCAAGCTGAGTGAGCTTTGTGAGGCCAAAACTACCAAGAATGCAAGGATCACCAATGATGCCTGATCGACTCAGTGACAGAGCCATGAACAGGACAAGGCCCAGCATTGTAGCAGAATACAGGCAGACTGTGTTCATTGATGAGCAAAGGAAATGAGGAAGAGTGGCACTAACTGCAATGCAGGAAAAGGGTTACTTGCTTTTGCTTGATGATGTGATTGTGGAGGCATAGAGTTCCTGGTTGGCAGGGCACTGGGTCTTCGGTGCTGTGGACTTCGATGTCCAGCATGAAATGGGTGGGCCTATGGTCGATGGTGAACACTAGTGGGTCAAGGACCATGCTGAACTCGATACTGTCCCACAACACCATCAAAAGAGCCTGCACATATGTGAGCGGCATGGTTGTAGGAGAAAGTGTTGAGGTTGTTGAAGGGTTTGAAGGTGCAGAATTGCATGAAGTCAGTGTTGAAGGATGTATGTTGGAATGCCAAGATGCAGGTGACACTGAATGATGGTAGGGATGCTAGAGTTATGGAGAGAGGGTGTTGGTGGAGTGTGATAGCTTGGAGATGCAGATTAAGGCAGTACAAGCATGTGCTAGCTAGAGTAGTTGGTGCTAGGAAGAGATCCAACAATGGAGATATGGAATGTTGATGAAGCATGAGTGGGCCCTTTTCAATGAAGCGGAGCTGCAAGAGGCTTTGGAGACATTGCAGGTAGATGTTGCAGGTGGATCTGAGCAGGAACAAGGGGCTTCCTGCTTGACAACCTTACTGCAAGTGGTTGCAGTAGGTGGCTAGCTGAGCTGGTGGAGAACTGAGAAGACTCAGTGTCGCTGATCTTGAGGTTTCGAAGTTGCTTGGCATTTGTGCATTGCTATGGAGGCTTGAAGGTGTGGAGGATGTTTGTGGTGGAACGAAGGGACACAGCGCAGAGATACAAGATCAGGGAAACAATGTTGTATTATGATCAGTACTAGCTTGAAGTGACCATGAGATTGAGAGTGGTTTGTTGCTAAGGCGGTGGTAGGCAATGCCACCTAAGTGCAGCATAGGAAAAGGGTTACTTGACAGTGGCCATGGCGGCCAAGAGAATGGGTGAGAAGGTGAAGAACACCTTGAAGGTGGACTGGAGGACTGTCTTCATCATGGATGATGATGTCCAAAGCAAAGTGTGTTGGAGGATGTTCCATGGTGAGTGTCAGTGGGTTGAGTACCACACTGAACTTGATATTGTCCCATGCCATGGAAAGGAATGCCTGGATGTACGTGAGTGGCATGTTGGTGAAGATGGGCAGGATGTTGTTCTGAAAGGTATGAGCGGATTGTGTGTGTGATGTTGGAAGGAGGAGAGCAGGCGATGGAAGTGCTGGATAGTGAGAGGTCGGTGTTGGAAGGTATGGAAGACACTAAGTGTCGGTGGAGGGTTGCTATGGAAGTATGGAGCAGAGGAAAGCAACTGAGCTGATAGTTGCAAGTGCAGATAGCGCTGAGTCAAAGAACAGGCGCTGGAAAGAGATCGGAAAGAGGAGGAGCAGGCATTGTCTGTGGAAAGATTGTGACAGTGAGGTATCGAAGTGTGCGAGATTTGGAAAGCGCAGAAGTGAGGATGATGTGTTGTGGGGAGGAGAGGTAGATGACAACAGCCAAACTGAAGGTTGTACAAGTTGCTGATGCTGAGATGAGCTTGACATCAGGTGTTGGAATGTGCAAGCTGTGCACAAGCAGTGATGATGTTGGAAAAGGACAACGAAGTACAGCACTAGATGTAGATTGCGGATAGTGCTGGCTATTGCAAGTCACTGATGGATGGATGAAGAGAGCCAAATGAATGAGTGATGCAGAACAAAGATCATGTGGAATGATGCTGCAAGACAATCGTGATGCTGAGAAAGTCGAATGCGAAAGTTGTTGGACCAAAGTGAATGGTGAAGGCTGCATTTAGAGTTTGAGAAGAGATTCAACTGATTGAAGAATGACTTATCACTTGCTGACATAGTTGGTTGCTCATGCTCATGTGAGCATGAAGCACTTAAGTTGGAGAGGTGTCAGCGGTTGCATGCCAGACATGTGAAATCGATGTTAACTTGAAGTAAATGTCGATTTCGTTTGAGCTCGAGGTTAACAGCCAGTAAATGTCGATTTCACTTGAGATCAACATTAACTACATCTTACACTTGATGTTGACTGACTGCTGTTGCCACTCCATTCAGAGGTAATGTGGCATGTTCGTGGTAGCCTGGTGTGTGTCCTACACTTGACAGGAGTGGGCTAACTGTCCTTGTGTAGGTCTGCAGCGCTGATGAACTGCACCACCATCACCAGTGATGATGCTCGAGGCTGTACATCGCTGGTAGTTGGCACCATCATATAGTAATGGTACTGGTGGAGGTTCCAGGACTGCAGTGTAGGTTCTGCCTGCACAGGTGAGGCCTGTGGCACCAGTGGTGGTTCTGACTGCTGTCTATATGTTCTCTGACTCAAACAGAGGCACACTGAGTAGTAGCAATGCCCTAGATTGCTACTCTATGAGACAATGAGTGTGAGTATAGAGATACTAAATGTACTGACAAGTTAATGAATAATAGAGTGGATGAGGCCCTGCCTCTCCACTCATACAGGGAGTGTGTATATATATATGCATGTGTGTATGCTGGTGGTGGTTGCTCCAGAGCATCCCACCACTGGCATCAGGCCAGTGTCAGGGCCTGCCCTTTCTGTCCTAGGGACTTGCCACTGGCCTCCAGCCACTACCTCTTTGCTGGCTCCACAGCCTCGAGCCAGTGTCAGACTCTCCTTCCTTCCTGCAGGCTCCCCCTATCTTCGCATGGGCCCCTGCACCTCACCTGGCCATTACTGGTTGGCCTAGGGTTGTCAACAGCATCCTCCAAGTGCTGCCAACATCATCGCTGATCACCCTCAACCCCTTTGGGGTGGTGCAGTCATAGTTGTTGCTCATCATTTTCGTTCCACAGCATCGTATGGCCCTGTAGGTGAAATCGATGATAAGGCCTGCTTAATGTCGATTTCATCTGAGATCGACTGTAAGATGTGTTTAACATTGATCTCAATTCGAGTTCGATTTTATGTCCTGTGACATTACCCCCATTTTCAGAGCTGAGCTCCTGCGAAGTAATGAAGTCTGTCCAGAGCCTATTTCTTCGTGGCCTGTGCAGAAAAGGGTGGCCTGTATTTGTGGTGTTGGGTGGAGCTTCTACCCCTTCTTTCTTCCTGCTCATCATCATCCTTCTACACCACCAGTTACCATGTCAGCTCCTCCATCCAACCCTCCTCTGTGCTGCTCAAACCATCAAGCGGCTCCTATCGCTCCTCGTGCAGCCCTTTACTGCCAGCGATCCACCTCCCCTGCCACTCCTGTGGCTCAGGTTCCATTGGCCATTGGTGATGCTGCACCTATCTCGGTGCAGTTGGTGGGTGCTGGCCCTAACCCCTCTGGTGATGATACAGGCTCTGCTGTTGGGCAGCCCATGGATCCTGCAGCACTGCTTACCACTTCCAAGGCAGCTGTCATGCCTGTCGAGGAAGCTGTGGCTGCCTCGTTGGTGGAACTGGCCTCCCATGGCCCTCCTACTTCCACCCTCAAGCCTCTCTTCCTGGGTGTTCACCCTCCCAGTGAGGAGTGCCAAGAGGGCTACGAAAATGAGTTGGCTCATTCCAATAGCATTCCTGCATCTCCTGTGGTGCCTGGGATGCCTGCATACACTCCTCCACCCCCTCCTTCAGGTGCAATGTGGAGGGATACCCCCTCCAACAGCAGGCACATGCTGCCTCCTCTGGTGCCACTGCACTGCCCTTCCCCTTCGCTGCCAGTGGCCCATACTCCCAGTTGGGCTGAGATCGCTGCCTGGACCCAGGTACTTTGGGTGCCAGTGCTGCTGATCCTCTACACAGCTGGCCATTACCCCAAGCTTTGGACCATCACTTGGGGTGACACTGTGGATCAGTGCATCTGCAACATCATTATGCAGCGCCTGACCAAGGGCTCAGCCCCTTGGCTGACTTGGACTTGTGAGCGCTGCATGGTGCTCCAGATTCTGTAAGTTGTCTTCACCACTGTTCCTTGCTGACCTTATTGAGCTTGCATACTGACCTTCTGCCTTGACTTTGCCAGGTGCTTTCCTTCGATGTTTGCTGATCTGCTGGGTCAGCGCTGCCATGTGCCTGCATCGTGCATGCACTGCCACACCATGGGAATTGTGCACTGCCATCAGTCTGTCACTCACCACCCAGCATTCGTCTACCATGGTGACTTCCTGGGCTGGCAGCACAGGTGCCATGAGCATGGCACCAAGCATGCCCACCTTGCAATGTCAGAGGGGGTTGGCATGGGTAAGGTGCATCATGATGATCATGTCTACCCACCCACTGATGATCACCACTGGGCTACAGCCATGGTGTGGCTCTGGCACCTCAACAATGCCAACTTTCCTGGCATCTTGCATGCTGTGTGCCAGTACATGGTGGCCAACAGCGCTCTCATGAGTGAGTGTCAGCCCCATGAGTCGCGCTCTTGCCCTGGTGGCCCTCCACCACCCATTGACATGCCATTGTCTCCCCTGCCGGTCCCTGAGGGTGAGGACAGTGAGCCCTTCTACATCGACATGTAGAATAGTCCTCTTCTCATGCTGTGTTTGTCCCCTCTGAAATCCACCGCTGTTCCCCTTGTCCTCTTGTATGTGCCTTGTGAGTGTCTGAGGAGCTTTGACACTGAGATTGGAGCCTTCCTGGCGACTTTTCCTCCTGTGGGTCTGACCTTTTTGAGATCGAGGATAAAGTCACATAATCCTCAATTTCGCATGAGATTGACTGTAACTTGCTCTTAACATCGATTTCATTCGAGATCGACTGTAACCTGCTTTTAACAATGATTTCATGAAACTGAGGAGATGGCCCTATTCTCGAGCGGGAACACCTCCCCCCCTCGAAACCTCATAGTCCCAGATGAGGTCAGGACAATTGAGATTCTTGGCCAGCTCCCAGGTTGCCTGTTCCTCAGGATAGCCCTTCCAGAACACCTTGTACTGGAGCTGGCCATGGTGGATTCGATGGTTGAGGATGCACTCAACCTCATACTCCAGCTCATCGTCATGCAACAGTGGTTGTGCGGGGAGCTCATTGCGTCCTGCCAATTGGCTTGCTGGCTGCTTCTCTAGCATGGAGACATGGAAGATGTTGTGGACCTTGAAGGTCACTGGAAGTTGTAGGCAATATGCTCACCATCTGATGTGTTCCAGGATGGGGAAGGGGCCTGCAAAGCCTGTGTCGAGCTTGGGACTGGGGTGTCGAGTCTTCCAGTGCTTGCGGTTGATGTGAATGAGGTCACTGACTTTGAAGTCCACATCCTTGCACTTGCAATTGTATTGCTCGACCATCCATGCTTGTGCTTGCCGAATGGCTTCCTGGAGATACTCGATCTGGTCCATGGCAGTCATGAGCCATTCATGCCATCCTGGGTCATGTACTCTGAGTCACTCTGGGATCTCCAGGTGAGACTTGGGATTCCAACCATAACATGCAAAGAATGGTGATATGCTGATGCTGCTATGTACCATGTTGTTGTACATGAACTCAGCCATTGCCAGCAAGGTGCACCAGTTGTTTTGCTCGTAATTGCAGTACATACAGAGGTACTGTTCAACCACTTGGTTTACTCATTCAGTCTGACCATCAGTTTGCAGGTGGTAGGCTGTGCTGAGGGAGTGGTTGATGCTGAGGGCAGCAGTGAACCTCCTCCAGGCTGCTGATATGAACTGCCATCCTCAATCAGAGACAATGTGGTCTGGTGCACCGAAATGTACGAAGACCATGGCCTCTAAGAGTTTGGCAGTGTCCTCCAAGGTTGCTGACTTATGTGTTGGTGCTAGGATGGCAAACTTGGTAAGATGGTCAACCACAATGAGGATCGAGTTGTAGCCTTCCGAAGGTGGCAGTCCTTCGATGAAGTCCATGGAGATCGAGCCCCAAGGCCGCTCTGGCATGGACAACGGTTGCAAAAGGCTGTACAGCCGATGGTGTGGGGCCTTGTATCAAGTGCACACTGGGCAGCTAGCTACGTAGTCTGCGATCCATGCAGCCATGCATGGCCAGTAGTAGTGCTGTCATGCTAGCTCCAGCATAGCATCACACCCAGCATGTCCAGCCATCGGTCCATCATGGCACTGCAACATCACCATGTAGCGCAGGTGCTCAACCGATAGGGATTGGTCTTGTACCTTGGCTGCACTTCTGGTGTTGTTGCTGCCTTGCTTGCCAGGCAGTGTGACCTTCGGCACAACCAAACAGCCATCTTTGTACCATAAGCCATCCTTGAGCTCGAATTGGCTTTGATTGTACAGCTCTACTAGTTCATGGTTGAGTGGCTGGAAGGTCCTGATGAGCTCCTTGAATCCTCCTGCTATGATATCTGCCATAGAGGGCAATGCTGGAGGTGCTTCACAAGATCGACAATTATTGTCCCTTATGGTCAAACTCAATTGAGTTTGATGATTACATGTGTTTTCGGTTGAACTCATTTGGGATCGATGTTCACTCATGGAGGCTTGCTCCTCAACACCATCACACTTGTAGGAATAGGATAAAGGAATGATATTAGGTTGCCTGAACTCGTGTGAGTCGCTTGTGCGCTCCCAGCTGTGGCTGTAGGGGACACGGGTGGTCGAGCATCACATGAAAGCAAGGCACAGTGTGTGCGAGAACAAGGTAAGCGATGCAGGAGAGGAAAGAAGCTGTGCAGACGTGAGGGTGGAAGAGGGTGGGTGAAATGAAAAGACCAGCCATGTGAGTACGGCTGGCCAAGCTTGAGGTGATGGTGATGAGGAGGAAGAAGTGTCGTGCGGAGCAGAGTGAGAAGACATGTGTATGTCTTTCGTCACTCGCTCTCTCATGCAAATGAAGCTAGCACCTGTGCCGAGCGCTCCGCATCACTCACAGAGGCTTGCTCCTCAACACCATCACACTTGTAGGAATAGGATAAAGGAATGATATTAGGTTGCCTGAACTCGTGTGAGTCGCTTGTGTGCTCCCAGCTGTGGCCATGCATGTGTGCGAGCAGCGAACCGACAGGTGTCTCAGTTGTGAGCGGAGGCTGAGGAGAAGCAGAAGATGAACCCCAAGGAGAGGGCAACCTAGAAGTCATGCCATGATGGTGTGGTGAGGTCAAGCTGGCGGTCTGAGTTGGTATACAGAGCTGCATGGATGGTGGCTGCTCTGTCCGCAGCCAATTTGTCGACATAGCGGTGGAAACAGTTGCTCCGCCAGTGCCCCAGACCACAGATGGTGTCGTTGTTGATGCCATTGGCAGCAGCCCACATCATGGCACCGCAGCGGAATGAATGGCTGGAGAAAGAGGAGGAGGGAATGCCGCTTGCTTCGAGACACCATCAAAGTGTGTTGATGAAGCTGTGTCTGTCGAAGGGCCTGCCTCCTTCAAGTGTGAAGAGAGGCGCTGTCGCAGGGCGAGACCTGCAGACCACATTGAGAGCAGCGACGGCACAAGTGCTGGATGGTATGGCTGGCACCATGAGTGTCACCCCCTGCCAAAAAGGGTCTGTCTTGCTGGCAGGAAGGAGGATGGTGGCAAAGCTCTTGTCAGTGGCAAAGGAGACTGAGCTGACTGTGAGCAAGCTGGCACCTTGCGCTTCCCAAGTAAGTTCACCTGAGCACATAAGACATGCGAAGGTGAGGCAGAAAGCTGCACGGAACATCCTACGGTCATGTTGGGAAGTGCAGATGGTGGGCAGAGTGCAGAGGAGTTGGCGAAGGATTGGCAGGGTGATGGCAAGCTTGGCAACTGGAAGAGGGTCACCGATGACTCGCTTGAGGCCCCGAACCACTCTGGCCAGGTGCTCGGAGTCGAAAACGGCTGTGGAGACACCAAGATCAATGTGCCAGGACTTGACGATGGTGAGGTCACGCTTGACGGAGCTGTACATCTTGCCTGAGGTGTGCTGATGGGCAACCCACTCGATGAGAAGGGTCTCTGAGGCAGGGAAGGGCTGCTGGCAGCGGGAGGTGGCGAAGGTGTCAAAGTCCAAGCACATGGTCGAGTGGCAAGCTCGTGTGCTGTTGGCAAGGCTGTTCCAGAGGAGGAAGGCAGCTGAGGCAGAGAGGCAGACTGATTCGACAAAGGTGGTGGGCAGCTGCGATCTGTGTTGGTGTTGAATTGCAGGAGGGAGTAGGCCTGTGGATACTGTTGCTGAATGAAAGCAAAACGGCATCAAGACAGGGCATCAGCAAGAACGTTGTCTTCTGAGGACACACAGGCAGGAATGAGTTCGATGTGCTGCTGCAGGCACAGAGTGAAAACTGCTCGAAAGAGCACCTGGGTGACAGGGTCACAGATCGAGCCTTTCCAGAGGCCATACTCGACATTTTCGTTGTCAATGTGGATGACCACACATTGAGGGCCAGACCAAGAAGGGCTGAAATGGCGGAGAGCCTCGAGGACCACCAAAGCCTTGAGGAAACGGATGTCTTTGCCATGGTGGCAGCAAGAGAGCTCATGTGAAAAGATGTCCTTCAGCTGATCCATAGAGCCAAGGTGTGCTCCAATGGATCGCTTGGACATGTCTGTCCAGATGTGCTTGACAACCAGTGGCGATGGTTGGAGCAGGGATATGCCATCCCAGGACTTGAGGGTTGAGACCCACCAAGTCAGCTCCTTGCGAGTCGCGCTGCTCAAGCATCGGCTGAAGGGAGACTTGTAGTGTGCCTTCACTGCATCGTAGATCCGATGCAGGAAGGTGCGACTGTGGGGAGCGATGCGAGTGATGAATTGGAGGTGGCCTGCAACCTGCTGAAGTTCAAGCAGGGAGGTGCGACCTCTGTCAAGAATGTGTTGGCACAGCTGTGAGATGCGCTGGCGACGCTTGTCAGTAATGGAGGCAGTTTGGGCAACCGAGTCCAGCTCGATGCCCAGGATCTCGAGGTGGGTGGTGTTCCAGGTGGTCTTCTTCTGGCTCAATCTGAAACCCAGAGCCGCTGCTGACAGGCTCAGCACCTGGACCGGAGTGTTGGGGTTGGCAGAGGGGTCCGAGGTGCCAAAGAAGTCATCGAGATAGTGAGATATGTCAGAATAATGCATTGATGTGGTTGCGGCCAACTGCAGGGCGAAAGAGGAAAGCCAGTGCAGAAACTCAGCAAAAGGTTGAAGAGGAAGGGGAGGAGCGACCACCGAAGGCTAAGGTGCACTCCTTGTAATACATGTCATCGAAGTGAATACCCATGAGTCGAGCATCACTGTCTGCAATGATGACATGTCTGAACGCATCTTCCAGGTCAGCCTTCCAGAGGGATGTGCTCGGATGATTGCAGATGAAATCCATGATGGCATCAAGGCTCTCATACCAGATGGCAACGAAGGCAGGATCGATGCCTTCATTGACCGAGGGAAGGTGTTTGCCTGGCTTGCATGGGTGTGACAAGTGGTATATGGTACGCTTCTTGTCACTATGTGGTTTGGGAACCACACCCACAGGCAAGCAGATGAGGTTGATGCTGGAGGGGTTGTTGACTTGGCGAAGCCATCCCTCCTGTTGGTGAGCCAGGATCTCGCAATGAAGATGTTCCATGTTGTCTGAGTCCATTGGCAAGTTGTTGACCTCCAGTCTTGGTGTATTGTGGAGTGGGCCTGAGTAGCCGAGCTTGACACCATGCTGGAGTGCTCTGTGCAGTTGTGTGGTGAAGGCTTGGTTGGGATAAAGGTCAAGGAATTGGGACCAGTATCGAATGTCGAGCATGCCTGTGGTTGCTGGAGTGTCAGACACGTCGAAGATGGGTTGCTTGCACTGAGTGTTTGGGCGAGGTGGTGGAGGTGGACCTGTGAGAAGGGAAGCCAGTAAAGTCAAGGCAAGGTCAGGTGACATGTCGACAATACTGGCAGGAGCAAAGAAGTCCAAGGTTGGACAGGTGGATGTCACGGTTGGCAGCTGTGAAGGCTGTGGTGCTATTGGCAGTGGTGCGAGCTGTGACACTATTTGCAGCAGCATGAGCTGTGATGCTGTTGGAAGCCACATGTGCTGGGGCGAAGAGGGGGGGTTGAGGGATTGGGATGCTGTTGGCAGCCGCATGTGCTGTGGTGCTATTGGCAGCGGTGCGAGCTGTGATGCTATTGGCAGCTGCATGTGCTGTGATGCTGTTGGGAGCCGCATGTGCTGAGGGCAAAGCATGTTGCCTGAGTGAGCGGGCATACTCACCATTAGTTTGCCTGCTTAGAGTTGGAGTTGGAGGAGGAGTTGGTGCTGGCGTTGCTGCTGGTAGTCTTGGGCTGACAAGTGGCAGACATGCACCGAGTGAAGGGGTGAGGACCATGGCAGGCGAAGCAGGCGTGGTTGTGAGGGCAGCTCGAGTTGCAATTGCCTGCATTGAACTTGATGCAGGGGTCGTTGCTGTTGCTGTTGCTGTTGTTGTTGTTGTTGCCAGCTCGAGCTGCTCGCTGAACCTGACCTGAGCCCATGTGGCGGGAGGATCCTGAGGCGTTGTGCTGGGAGGTTGAGGAGGTGCCAGACTTGATGTTGGGAAGGAGGATCCTCGACTGGAGCTGCTGGTCCATGTTTGCCCACTCATGTATGGCGCCTGTACCAAATCGGTGTCGACAGACCGCAAGGTGGTAGTTGATGACAGCCTTCCAGGTGTACATGCTCTCGAAGTCGATCAGGTACTCAAGATGAGCAAGAAGGGCTTCGTTGAGCTCCAGGTCACAAGTGTGATGGACTCTGATAGCTGTGTAAGCTAACCAGACCTGGGTGAGAGTGGCAATGTTGGGTATAGCCTTCGAAAAGGCGGAGATGCAGAGTCGTTTGAGTCTTCGGTGACTGTGATCTGTCCATTGGAGAGGACAAGACCAGGTTGGTGAGCAGGTTCTTTCGAAACGCTAGACTCAGGGTTGCACAGCTTGACAAGCTCTTCTGGCTTGAGCTTGTCTTGGGCAACCTTTTCCATGATTTCAGCTGTGACCCAGGTGAAACAGTGGGAGGAGGGTGGGGTACTTGACTCACCTGCTGCTGGTAGCACCAGACCAGAGGTGGTGGGTGCAAGGGAGTTGGTGGTGGCGGGGGGTTGGGAGCTGTGCTGCCTTGAGGAGCTGGGTGGGCGGTCGTGAATGTTGGGGTGTTTGTACCGCCAGAAGGGTTGGAGCTGTTGATAGCTGCGAGCAGCTGGGCAAAATGGTCACATACCTGCTGCTCGAGTTGACCAAAATGACCCTCTAGAGTGGCAAGGCCAGCTGCAGAGGCGTAAGGTGGGCTAGCGCATGAGAAGCGACTAGCATCTGACGATCTTGAGGGAGGAGACAAGGAATGGCAGGAGGAATGAGGAGGGGTCGCTATGCTTGGCTGTGGTGAATGATGAGTGGACTGGGTGGAGCCAGCGAGGTTCTGGCAGCAGCGATCACAAGTCTTGATGATGCTGCCATGAGCACCAACGAAGTGGGAGAGGTCGAGAGATTGCTTGCAGCGAATGCAAGACTTTGTTGTTGACATCGGGAGGGGTGTCAGCCAGCGACAGATGATAGAGAAAAAAAAACTCTGGGGAGCAAGTATGACAAGCCTGCCAAAGCCAGTCAGTACAAGATCATGGAGTGAGTGTGAAGACTGTGTAGAGCTTGTGAGGGTTTGCCAGACCTCAGCACAAGATATGAGCAGTCTGTCGATGGTGGCCAAGCCAGCATGTCTGCTCAGTCAGACCACTTCTTGATGTCATTGAGCTCTGATGGTGGGGTTCCTCACAGTGTTGGTGAGGTTTGCTGCTGCTAGCATCGACCTACTAGCAGATGAATCGACGTGTTTGAGCATGTTGAGCCTGCCGAAACCACTTCTTGAGCATTGTTGAGCCCCAATGCAGGTTGCTTGCCATGAGTGCTGATGGTGCTTTGTTGGAGCCATGAACTGTGAAGTGTGTTCGTGCTGCTCTGTCGATTTCCCACTTCTTGATCCTGTCGAGCTACAGCAGTGGTAAGATGTGAGCAACCGCACTACGCTTGTATTGCACAAAGCACCACCACACGAGGATGATCTTGGTTCGTCAGACCAAGCGTGGAACCCTGGTGTAAGGGCTTGTCAGCTGTCACTGGAGCAAGCATGTGACTGAGTCGTGTTGGGCTGCACAAGACCGGAGATACCGAGGGTGACTAACCCACTCAGCACAGCACAGGTCAGGTTTTAGGAGCACCAGTCCCAAACCAGCCCTCTAGATGTTGAGAGGGGTTGTTGATCACCTGTGGTGGAGACACGAGCTCCTGCAGCCACATCGATCTGGCGATATGGGCAGCGGTCACAGTAGGGGAGGGGGAAGCTTGGGCCAAATGTCACTGAGAGCATGACTGGTGGAAAAAAAGGAGGGGCCAAACGACAAGACAGTTGATGGCAAGGGAATGTGCTCAAGCCAGCATGGTGAGCAAGTCTTGAGGTGTGAGAAGGTCTTGAGGCAGCGAAGAAGAAAACTGGCGATCTTGAGCCAGGCTTGGAGGATGGTCCAGTGTGCCAGAACTGTTGTCGAGTGAGTTTGAAACAAAAAGACCAGCCGTGTGAGTATGGCTGGCTGAGCTTGAGGTGATGGTGATGAGGAGGAAGAAGTGTCATGCGGAGCAGAGTGAGAAGACACATGTATGTCTTTCGTCACTTGCTCTCTCACATGAATGAAGCTAGCACCCGTGCTGAGCGCTCCGCATTAATGGCATTTATCGTCGATTTTGCATCAGGTTTGGCAAATAGTCAGGCTGGCAGCAGCTGTTGAACATTGTGCTCTCGTTCTTCTCCAGCAGGCTGCATATCGCTTTGCCTTGTTAAGGTGTCAGGCTCACCTGCTTTGTCCCCTGGCCTGATGTAATGCTCGGTATGGGCATTGGCTTCAATGGATTGTAATCAGTCACAAGATGGGTACATGTGTCTCAGTCCCCTTTTTCCCATTTCTGCAGTCAAGATTTATACTTGACTGACTCACTCGTCTCTCCTTCTCTCCCATCACCATCATTCTTCATACACGCTGGCCTCTTTGGCAGCATTGTCTTTGCTTTCTCAGCTTTCTCAGCTTCTCAGTTTCACTGACAGCGACAGACCGCCCTTGGTGCTCCCCATCACCTGGTAGTTGTGATTGCTACTTGGCTTCATTCTCACCGATCGAGCACTGCTCCCACTCCACCACACTTCTGCACACTCGAGCCCTCCAGGCATTGACTGGCTTGCCACTCTGGCTCGAGCACATTCCTTCGTTAGTCTCAGGACCTCAGCCACCTTGGCCTTCTCCTCCTGTCGATGGTACCCTCGACCTTCCCCCTCTTTCCACTGAGCTTCTGCAGTTATCCTTCCCCCTCGCATGCTCTTGATCCTCCTCAAGGTCGCACTTCTGCTCGCCTTCCTAGCTGGCACGTGTCTCTTCACCCCTCCCCCACCCATCCTTGGCCACCAGCTGGCCCACCCCTCTTTTTCTTTTCCCTCTCCTCAACTGGCTCCTTGCCCATTCTTGTTCTGTTGCCACCCCCTCTGTGATGTCAGTGTCTTCCTCCCCTTCCTTTCTCGACTGCAGCCCATATCGCCTGACCAATGCATCTTGAGCCCATGTCTCGGTGCAAGGTGATTGACAGGCCCTCTGTCTCCTGAGGGTATCGCAGTCTAGTGGCTGGCAACTACTTGAAATACTGCCATCCTGCCATCTCTGGAGTTGTGCCCAGAAACATAGCTGCACCAGGCAGGTTGATCACCCTGGCTGTGTTGATCTCAGCAGCTCACCATGATTGACATGGTAATGAAACCGTGTCCAGCAGGCCTTGCACTGAGGTAACTTGCCCCCAACCTTGACGAAGTTGGGAACACCCTCGTGTGGTGGCTACTGCATGTGGTGGTATGCTTGTGCGACTTTTCCTCCTCTCTCTCATCAACTGTGGCCTTGGTCCCCACAGCAGCACCACCAACTTCTGTGGTGATTGACCTTCGCTGGGGCTCCGACAGCATCAGAATAGGTCTCGACGGAGCTCTCAAACACCCTGATTCATCTACTGGCTGGTCCCCAGCAGCGACAGCGCCATCGACACTCATGGCAAGCAACCAACATCGCTGTGTAGCTCAGCAGCGCCAAGACTTGGTTTCGACAGGCAGACATGCTGGCTTGCTGCTGTCAACAACTTGTGCTTGTGATTGAGGTCTGGCACACTCAAGCTCTCCCACAGTCTTTCCTCACTTGCTCTGCAAACCTGTGTCGACTGGTTTGGCACACCATCACACCTGCTCTCCAGAGCTCTCATGTCTTCGATGAAGCCCTGCAATTGCTGCAAGCGCTCATATCATGCTGGGTACTTCATCAGTGTCAACAAAGCTGTGGTGCTCACTTGCACTCTCTGCTGTGCAAAGCACCCTACCTGACCCAGACTCTGCACCTCAGATGCCCTTGAGCATTCTGATGCCCTCCTCTCGCAGCTCTCATTCACACTCACCTGTCCACTCGTTGCCATCTGCATCTCGATGTAATGATGATCCTGGCACCTCTGCATCATTGGTGACAGCACTTGGACAACAGTTCGACCACTTGGAACATTGTCTGGACAGTCAACTCAGCGAGCTCCTTAGTACCTTCCATGCGACTCAGACACAAGCGCTGTTTCCCACACCATCCATACCACCACCTCCTCGACTGCAACCTCCTCTAGCAGTCTCGACTCTCACCCTGCTGGTCAACAACCTGTTACTGCAGGTGAGTCTCCATCCCTCTCCATCGATTGCTGCTTCGCTTGGGTGCCTGCTGACATCATCAGCCTCATGGAATGCGACCAGCTCAAGCTGGAACAACTAGTTAAGCTGCACAACCCCGAGTCCCATGTCTCGAAGGAGGCTTCACCCCTCAGGCTTGGTCTTTGAAGCTGGATGACTCATGTTAGCTGATGACTCATCTGAGTCCCACACCTTGGCCTTCGTCAAGGCCATCCCCTCCATCGCCACCCTTGTGCAGGTCTGGCTAGTGTACATGGCCATCAGGGTTCAGCACACACAGCAACTTCACCCCTCAACAACACCCTTTTGTCTCACCTGGGCCAGCTCATCGAGTGCGACCACCTTTATTCCTGGCATGCTGTTGTGGACTACCACCTGGCTGTCTGTCGGAAGCGCTTTGGTACCTCTGCGGTGCAGGAGTGGGTCATACACTACGACTATCGCCAGCCAGCTGTTGTACCCATTCCTCAAAACATCCAACACACCTGACGCCGGCCCACCATGGCGACTCAAGCTCCAGCTCTCGCCTTCACCCCTCCTCCAACCAACAACCAGGCTGTGCAACTCGCTCAGTGGTCTTGGTCAACTTCGACCCTTGCAGGAAGTTCAATGCTGGTCATCACTGCCCCAGGCTGCAGCT